>CALYLW010001840.1:35000-87988 GCA_944989445.1 Ampullaceana balthica
GTATACCGAGGTACCACTGTATATATAATATATATAATATATATATATATATATATATATATATATATATATATATATATTAGAGTGGCCCAAAAAAAAGATAGACAAAATTTATTTTTTTTATTTTATTTGATTTAAACCCCACATTTGATTACCACAAAAAAAGTAGTCCGAAATATAAAATTTCATTATCTTCAGATGAAATTTAGAGGTTGCACAAGCTCTCTGAAAATTTAGGTATGTTCTCCATTTACCACATTTTATCACGAATATTGATGAACCTGAATAAAGTCTGTTTTGTTCTTTGATGTTTATAATGTGTAACTGTTTAATTCGCGAGACATTATCAGTGTTTTTCTACGATCATAGAGAAAACAATAAAACTCTTAAAGACTGTGCTAGAATAAATGTTATTGAAATTCTTACTATCTGACAGAAAGCTGCAATTCCAACAGCTTACAGCTACCACATAGAAAATCGTCTTTTAAAAGTCCATCAGCAGTAGCAGTGTTTGAGTAAAGCAAAGAATCGGCGCTCAGAGAAGCAGATTCCAAATGAAATTGCATGTTCTTCAAAAATTGATAAACTGTTTAACATCGCCCATCAGAGTGCTAAAAAAACTAACAGAACAAACACAAGATTTAGAATTTCTTCGTGACCAAAGGGAGAGAAGAATTGGATACATGGCTGGAGTGGATAAAGCAAAGTGATAGTACAGCATTACATTTACTAGCTGCTACATTTCATTCTCTTGGTCACGATGTTAGTGACATGACATTAAGTCGAAGTACTGCACAGCTTGTGAGAGCTGAGATTAGGAAAAAAACAGCACATGATTTTAAATAATTGTTTGATCCACAAGTACCATTAACTGTACATTGGGATGGAAAATTGCTTCCAGATCTCACAGCCAGGGAGAATGTTGAGAGATTGCCAGTGATTGTAACAGGACTGCAAATAGAGTGCTTGCTAGGTGTACCAAAATTGGCTTCAGGGACAGATGACAGTCAAGCTCAAGCTGTAGTTGAATGTCTGAAGGACTGGGGAATTTGTGAAAAAGTAGTAGCATTAAGTTTTGACACAACAGCAAATAACACTGGGGATTACAAAGGGGCATGTATTTTAATTGAAAAGCTGCTTGAAAAAAGTCTTATTCATCTTGCTTGCCGCCACTATATGATGGAAATTGTTCTGGAAAAAGTGTTCACCGCATTGAAGATAAGTGGGCCCTCATCTGGACCTGATATTTCACTTTTTAAACGATTTAAAGAGCAGTGGCATTTTATGCAGAAGGGATCCTATGATACTGCAAATGGGATGACTGAAGTAGACCTTCTCAAAGAGAGCACATTGCAGTTTGCAAATGACAATCTTCAAATTCGTCACCCATGAGCCATTGCTCCATCAAATGACCTACAATTTCTGAAGGATTTAGAAAAATATAACTCTGTTAATTCAGTTATTGGAAAAGCAGCAAAAAAAAACTTTCAGTCAACATTTATGGTATCTAAATGAAATTACAGTGGGCCTAGCTTTATTTGGATGAAAATATTGATCCCAAGCAAAAGGTTCAGATGCTTAAAAATATGCAAGAAAAACCCGGATCTACAAATCGAGCTCAGGGTCATGATTCCAATGGATTCTATGCAGACCAGCCCATCAGCTTCTTTGTTACAAACAATACAAAGGCATTTTTCTCCATTCTTGATTTGCCACATTCATTCCTGGAGATGTCCCCTGAAACATGGAGCAGCAACAATGAATACAAACATGCAGAAAAGGTTGTAACCAATTTGAAAGTTGTTAATGACAAAGCCGAAAGAGGAGTGAAACTGATTCAGGATTTCTATGAAGTTTTATGCAGAAAAGAAGATCAGAAGCAATTCTTACTTCAGGTGGTGAAAGAACACCGACGATTATATCCGGATGCAAAGAAGACCACAGTGGTTACTGGACTAGCAAAAAGCAGTCAGTGAATATGACGTCCATAAATAGTAAACACTTTGTTGCATTCTATTATTATATTTGTTTTGAGGTTGTTATTTCATGTTTAACACTAAACATTCAACATAAACAATTAAATTACTATTTAGTACCAAATCAATGTTTTCATTGCCTTTGTGCAACCCCTAAATATATGTTTCACGATTGTATTCATTCTTTTCAGTAAACACTTTTTTCTGGCAGAACACAATGCAGGGCTTAAATTTAGAAAAATAAAAAAAAATGTTTGGGCCACTCTAATATATATATATATATATATATATATATATATATATATATATATATATATATATATATATATATATATATATATATATTAGGGATGGTACTGATTTAAAAAAATGTTGTTCGATTACTCTGTAAAAATTAACCGATCAATCAATTTTCGATTAATTATATTTTATATAAAGCTTATATAGAGCCCGTTAAGTAACGATTCATTATTTCGCAAAATCTGTTAAGTCGTGGTAATTATATGGCTCCCAAATTTTGTAACGAAACACAGAAAATTCGTTCTGCTATGCAAGAAATAAGGAAAATAACAACCTTTTATGTATGTAAGCTACACAAAACATACAACAATTACTAAATTGGGAAAAAATAATATTAGAAATATTTTCTGAAATTTTAATCGAAATTTAATCTATTAACATATTTAAGGGTTAATCGATTATTTAATCGCTAATTTCCGAGGCCCTAATATATATATATATATATATATATGTGTGTTTTTGTGTGTGTCTATATTAATTTATAATAATATATGTGTGGGTGTGTTCATGAAAATTGATTTATCGTTAAAAAAATTAAAGAATGAAGAATCCTAACCAAGAAGATTGCTCTAAATGAATTAAAACTTGTGATACCAATAATATTTAAATAAATTCCTATCTTACCATAAAATTCAACCTTGTAACGTGTTGAATTGCCACAAGTGTAGTTCGTGATTGTTCTTACATTTTCCGTGACTGTTATATTTAGAACACTGAAGTTCTTTCCTTCTGTGTAGCAGTAAGATTCTGGCTGATATGCCTTGCACTCTGTTCCGTTAAAAAACGCTAAAGTTTCTTCTTGCCCGTCATCATGTGTTGCATTCAAGGTATGACGATATTTAGAAAAGGGGCATTTGAAAAGAAGACTCTGGGCTTCTCCTGGGTCATTTCCTGAAGAAAGGTGATACATTTCTGAAGTTTATAAATATTTGTTTTCCAAAATATATTTATACTTTTAATTGGGCATATGAAGCAGTTAACTTTGGTTTGATCATTTAAATATCATGTAAAATTTGATGTAAGATAATTACATAGGTTTCAAAAACATTAATAATACTAATATATTTATTAAGTTATGTATAAAATATTATAATACTACAATGCCTAATGATTGTCCTGTAGAATTTCGTTAGAAATCATTTTATTTTAAGTTATGTGTGTTAATTTATTTCATTGTTATTTCTGAAAGTTAAAATAAAATATAATTATATCATTCGAGTAAGGGAGGCGTCTTCATATTGTTTTAACCTGAATAAGAAATTTTTAATTAATCTTTACGGAAATGAAAGACATTATTTCTTTTCACTTACATTAAGTTTCAACGTTTTTATAAAGTGCGCAGACGTTAACTTACCATCACAAGAAATTATCATATACATGATTAAAGCCAATGTCGGTAACTTGTTGGTCATCTTTTGAGAAAAATGCCTGCAACATAATATAAGGAAACAAAACGATTTGGATATTTTAGGGGGAAAAAAAGATTTGTGAACATTCAGAATACGTTTAAAAATTTTAAATGATTCATTTACTTCAAATTAATGCGATAGTTTAAATACCTGTGGTTACTGATGAAGACATTAACTGAAACGTGTAGTTATGTATTGGTAAAAAAATGCTTTATTTTTTTTTAATCACACAAATCGTTTGTGTTTTGTATCAGGTATTTTAATTAAAATTTTTATTTCACTGATATTCAATAAATGTATTTATTGTATGCCATTTGATAACTAAATAGCATGTTGTTGTTTTTTTAAAACAAGGTTTGTTCTTATTTTGTTTAGCGTTCAAATCAACTGTTCCTTAATGTCATAGCCTTAGCATTTTATAATTATGAACACTTAAAACCAGGGCCGGACTTAGCCTTTTAACCACTTCGTGCAAAATTGAAAAATAGCGCCCCTATGACATTTCAATTTAAGTATTCTAAAAAATATTATACTTTGAAATAATTTGTTTAGCGAATATCCAAAAGAAAAATAACTTTATTTTAAACATGTATACAGTAATTAACACTTTAATGAGATTACTAAAAATGATTCATTAAAAAAAGTTAACATAAGTTTGTACACATACATTTAAATGAATTTTTAGTTCAATGACTTCTCTAATTAATTTAGAAATATGTAAGCTATTACTGAGTCCATAATCAACTGTTAATATAGCGAGGTTTGACAATATTTTTTGAGATGTTGTTTCCAAAATAGTTCTTGATTATTTTTAGTTTGGAAAAATTGCTTTACCCAGATCGGAAAGTAACTATAATACCTAGAGCAACGCTCAAGTTTGGAGCATATTTCATTTTTCTTATGAATATCATAACTTCCAAATATTTTTTCAATAGCGAATACAACCCTTATATTTTATTTGAAATTGTATATTCACTAATTCCCCATCTCTTAAAAGGCTTTCAAAATAGTCTTTAAAATTTGCCAAAATCACAAAACTGACATCTTTTAGTTCATATTTATGATATCAAAAACAGCAGTTACTGTTGTGATGTTGCAGCTGACAAATTCTTTGTTCGAAATACTTGATTGTAGTGTAAACAAGGTGGTAAACGAATTCAAATAGTATCTTTACTGTGCATTCATTGTGTGCTCGACCCGATTTTCATCAAATTGAATTTTTCTCCGACGAACTCGATGTCCTTGTATTGAGTCAAAGGGGTGACACCATCAAAAGGGGTGACACCATCAAAAGGGGTGACACCATCTAAAAGGGGTGACACCATCAAAAGGGGTGACACCATCAAAAGGGGTGACACCATCACAAGGGGTGACACCATCAAAAGGGTGACACCATCAAAAGGGGTGACACCATCAAAAGGGGTGACACCATCAAAAGGGGTGACGCCATCAAAAGGGGTGACACCATCAAAAGGGGTGACACCATCAAAAGGGGTGACACCATCAAAAGGGTTGACACCATCAAAAGGGTGACACCATCAAAAGGGGTGACACCATCAAAAGGGGTGACACCATCAAAAGGGTGACACCATCAAAAGGGGTGACACCATGAAAAGGGGTGACACCATCAAAAGGGGTGACACCATCAAAAGGGGTGACACCATCAAAAGGGGTGACACAATCAAATGGGGTGACACCATCAAAAGGGTGACACCATCAAAAGAGGTGACACAATCAAAAGGGGTGACACCATCACAAGGGGTGACACCATCAAAAGAGGTGACACCATCAAAAGGGGTTACACCATCTAAAGGGGTGACACCATCAAAAGGGTGACAACATTAAAAGGGGTTACACCATCAAAAGGGGTGACATCATCAAAAGCGGTTACACCATCAAAAGGGGTGACACCATAAAAAGGGGAGACACCATCAAAAGGGGTGACACCATCAAAAGGGGTGACACCATCAAAACGGGTGACACCATCAAAAGGGTGACACCATCAAAAGGGGGGACACCATCAAAAGGGGTGGAACAATCAAAAGGGGTGACACCATTAAAAGGGGTGACACCATCAAAAGGGGTGACGCCATCAAAAGGAGTGACATCATCAAAAGGGGTGACACCATCAAAAGGGTTGACACCATCAAAAGGGGTGACACCATTAAAAGGGGTGACACCAACAAAAGGGGTGACACCATCAAAAGGGGTGAAGCCATCAAAGGGGGTGACGCCATCAAAAGGGATGACACCATCAAAAGGGGTGACACCATCAAAAGGGGTGACACCATCTAAAGGGGTGACACCATCAAAAGGGGTGACACCATCAAAAGGGGTGACACCATCAAAAGGGTGACACCATCAAAAGGGGTGACACCATCAAAAGGGTGACACCATCAAAAGGGGTGGCACCTTCAAAAGGGGTGACACCATCAAAAGGGGTGAAACCATCAAAAGGGGTGACACCATCAAAAGGGGTGACACCATTAAAAGGGGTGACACCATCAAAGGGATGACACCATCAAAAGGGGTGACACCATAAAAGGGTTGACACCATCAAAACGGGTGACACCATCAAAAGGGGTGACACCATCAAAAGGCGCGACACCATCAAAAGGGGTGACACCATCAAAAAGGTGTGACACCAAAAAGAAAAATTATTTATATTCCCTTCATTTTGGCACTGGCATGCTCGGAAAAGTCTATGGGGTAATTCGTGAGGGGTTGACACCATGAGCTACCGCACTGGATGACACTAACCCTAGTGACATCTCTGATCATGTTCATTAAAAATTTATATTCTATCCCTAAATGCAAAGCAGCTATCGCATAAGTTCGACGATCGAAAATACCAGTAAAAAAAAAGAGTTTAATGTTGGATTTCTGTATTCCAAAATACTTCAAAAGTAACATCTATGGCTTGCGACAAATAGTACGATCACTAAGTTCAAGATATGACTTTTGGCTTTAAAACGATTTTTGTATTTTCATGATTTTTTAGGATTTGTAATATATGTTGCCAATCTCCACAACCATCGTTTGCTAACAAAGATATAGCCATCGCAAAAATTTTGCAATAGAGGCAAAAAACAGAATCTTTACCTGCATTTTGCAGTAGAGGCAAAAACCGAATATTTAGCTCCAGAATGCATCAACCATTTCTGGTAATTTTCTCTCCCTTTATAAGCTGTCTTGGTCTTATATAATTGTTGAATGGGAACCTACGTCCGCTCGTATCAGTAGGGAAATCTAAGTTAAACCCTTTTGTATTGTGCGCCGGTACAAGTCGTAACAATGTCAGGCAGTAAGGTAACTATTTCCCCGGGCTCCAAGGTACAGGGCGCAACAATGAGACTTACAACGCTATATCATAGTAAAATTGGATGAAACAGAAAGGGCCGGTGCGCAAATTTTATAATTTTTAAATATTTTTGTCCTGGTCTCAAAATTTTCTACTTAAACCATTTTTGACATTGAAAAAACGATATAATCTATGGTCATGAAACTCAATGCGACCCAGGTTAAAATCGATTTATTTCTTCATAATATAATTGCTATGAATCTCTATTATTTAAAAGGATAATGTTATATACTGTACTATTTAAATTGATTTTCGGCTTTATTTTTGGGACTTAAAAAAAAATTGTCGGAACGCTCCTCCGCATTTCCATAAATGAATTTTGCGCCCCTCAATTTTTTTACTCCGTCCAAAGACGGAGTATTAGTCCGGCACTGCTTAAAACAATTTCATTTTGTTGTTTAAAACAAACATCAATTTCCAGGATTGATAAAATAAAATAATTGTATTCATACAAAAAGGAATACGTTCCATAAAACGTTTATATTTATCCAATTCTATGTATTACATCATCCAATTCTATGTATTACATCATCCAATTCTATGTATTACATCATCCAATTTTATGTATGAGACTTCGAATGTTTCTTTCATAAAGCAATTTACATTGTACATGGTCGATTGTGCATTAATAAAGAGCTTGGATGAAATAAAATGGTTTTTGAAAAGTCATTTTTAAAAAGATATTATTATTTAATTAAACTTGAATTTGTTAATTTCTAAGTGATACAGCATTTAATTTTGTTATAGCTAAAAAATACAACCTTGTTATAATCACTAATTCTAGCAATGTGAGCAAACTTTCAAAATAAAAAAGTGATCCTTATAGTTAACTTACACTTCCACATCCGATGCCTGTGGATAGGAATGGGTAATTATTTCGGAAACTTTCACCACGCTTGAGATGTTTGTGTCTAAAAAGAAACTTCATTGTTAACGGCCTTGCTAGAGTTTAGGGGATTGTCAAACCTTCACTTAACTATCTCTGTGGTACACACCGTTATAGGAGATGGAAATACAACTTCAGACGGGCATACAGTCCTTGCCCGTTAGAAATCATATTTAAGCATTAATACGAATCGACGGAAAACTAAAATATATCAACAATTTAATTTAATTTAGAGAGGGTGGCGACTGATCCCGAATATAAAAAGATTTCTCGCATTAATGCAATCGATGACATACTAAGAAATTTGCCATCTTATTTGAATTTAATCATTGGAAACGGATGCGAAATTACTGTTGGCGTTTCCCAATCATTATAAAATAGGTTTAAAATTAAAATGTATGATTAGTGAAATGTTGTTATTTTTATCCCGCAGAAAGGTAAAACATACAATGTGTGTCATCAAAATCGCTTGGATGCCACAAATACAATATAAAAATATAAAAAATTATATGACACAGGGGAGGGCAGATCATCTCTGTATGTGTTATCAGAGTCGACCGATTCTTAATACATAATCATAAACGCAGAACCTTACTTTACAGGTATTTTAAACTAGCTCGACTAGTTTTCGAGGAAATCCAATGAATGTGGGATGCCACAGTTATGAAGCTAAATGGGTCATGAAATTTCAGGAATGAAGGTCGACACGCTTCGCTACAACTTCCCTTCCAATACTGAAGGTTCCATGCTGCTACAAGTTGACATTGGTTTGACTCGTGTGGCTCACAGTTTGTAAATCTGTTCGTTTCCCAGGCTACATGTTATAATTTGTTAGAAAAACGAGGTAGGGTATTATGCATTATACAACGCAAAGAACCATGACATGGGAATATAAGAGACGTAAATTCTAAAGCACTTTAGGATAATTTAGTACACGCCATTTTAAATATATATATATATATATACATACATACATATATATATACATATATAGGCTTTTTTAAGGATGATTTAGTAAGTTATTTTGTTCTCAAATTAACAAGACAATATATTTTTCAAATCGCAATTTTATATGTTTAGTTATTTTTTCAAATATAATTTTACTCTTACAATGTTTTAATGATTCCTGATTATATTTTTCTAAGTATATCTTTTTTTAAAAAAACGTTCAAAAATTTAAAATTAAAACAAACTACGCGGGGATTTGAATAATCTAGCAATTTTCTTGCTTATATAATACAAATTATATAGTTTGTTAAAATGCGTTGTGCATTTTCTTAAATATCTCACATTTTTTGCAGCAATGTCAAAATTATGTAACATATAAAACCACTTTATTTCAGTTAAAGAAAAAAATTATTAAAAATTGCATGAAACTTAATGTTTTTCGAACTTCAAACTTACCGTTGAAAAGCAAACGCTCTTTTTGTTTTTAGAATATTAATTTAATTTCTATAAGTAACCAGTTCGCTACGTGTGCTGGTACATTTATAGAATAAGAATAGATATAAACTAATCATTTTAACAGCTATTTGTTTTTAAAAAGCAACACATAAAATTTATTTGTACATTTGTATTGAAACAATGTAAACAGCAAATCATAATATATTTTTTTAAATGATGCACACGTTTACCTTAAAGTTCTATTTGTTTCGCTGCACTCTGTTTTTAACATCAACCTTCCGACCGCTCATCAAATGCACAAGAGATCGGGTTGCAAGATACAAGGAAAGAAAAAAAAAGTCCAGACGAAGTACTGCTCTTAATATATGGATGTTGTAAATTTAACATTTTAAATAATAGTTTGCCTTGTCTGGCCTTGCGTAGGGATTTCCTGCGTATTTTTTCAGGAATGTTTGTGAAAAGAGCGTTCTGTGGCCTATTTTTTTAAAAAAATAGCTTTATAGCATAGAAAATATAGTAGACAAATAAAAGATAAGAATTATTTATGTATTACAAATCATATTTAATAACTTTAAACACTATAATTGCAGCACTCTTGTAATTAATGCTTAAAACGTTAAATTTGTATTTTGCGCTATGTCCTATGTTTTTTAATCATTATTTTATATTGATTCAAAAACAAAGTTATATAAACATCTTAGATGAAGGATTTATTTTAAAATCAATTTTCAGTACAAATTGATTGTATAATTAAAATTGTGTGTGCATAAAGAAAATAAGTTAAAAGAAAAGACATAATCTCTTCATCGTTAAATCAATTTTCACTTATTTTGAAAAAATAGACAATATGTTTAATAACCTTTACCCAATATTGATGCTGGTTTTATCCCGTATTATAATGTTACGTTATTTACAGTCATTTTGAGACGGTCTACTACCCATGCTGAACTATTCAACCTAGATTTTCTCAATGAATTGTGCATCAACTACCTTGTATTTCATAATGGAAAAAAAATCTTCATTCATATGCGCTTTGAGAATTCAAATGTGTGGATTCATTAGGGCATGGTAAGTTTTAAAAGATATTTTGAGAATTAAAAGGGCGTGGGTACGGTTCATTCGTAGTCGCCGTTTTGACCTTTTCCTAAAGTTAAAGGAAATACTCGTTTCTAGAATACATGAAAGCTATGGCGGATTAAGTGGGGTGCTAATTGGGCTACACCCAAGTTTCCCAATAATTTAAGGGCCCCAAACTTATTATTTTGTATAATAAAGTTGACTGGACTGAGCCCCGGGTGGGATTGCAGCCAGAGGCCCAGCACAATCTTAATCCACCACAGTATAAAAAAGCAATTAGAAGAGGCTTTGCAATTATTTTATTTTAATGTGAATTACTAACATCTTCAAAGTCCAATGTATTACAGGTAGAGTCTTAAAGGTCGGATCAGGGATACATTGAACTTTCTGATATTTCTTGTAGCATTATGCACAGACAAAATATTTGCCGTAAAAAAAAAGCATATTTATTTGTACAGAAACAAGTCTTTTCGGCTCTGAACTTTTTTTTTGGGGGGGGGGTGTTTCTTACAGTATTGTTTTAGTTTTACAACCTTCCAGAAGACAGAATGTTTGGCGTTAAAAAAATCAAAGAGCTGATCGACAGCAGTTCTCTCCTGTGTTGTCTGTCAAAGTATATTATTTGGTCGAAAACATTTTAAACAAGAAAGAAAATGAACTTACATCTCCATTGAAAGAAAGAACAGCATCGTATTTAATCACGATAAAAGTATCCAAAAGAAAACAAACTGTCAAACAGGAAGACAGGAAGTTTTATGCTTTTCATTTTTTTAAAAGAATAAGTCCATGAATATGTTGACATTTATTTTCCCTCAAATTTATTTAATTGCTTGAAGGGGCATTTTCTAAAAAAAAATTAGATTTTATCAAAAGATATGAGATTAAAATTATTCTTGTTCTAGGGCCCGTTTTATTAACATACAAAGATACGCACGCTAAACGAATTAGAAGTTAGCAGGAAACTATTAAGGAAGCATTGAAAAAACATCTGAAAATGTTGTTTCTAATCTTTAATTAGAAATAAAGAAAACATTGAATTTCAATTAAATATTAAATCTTACTGAACTGTTAATTTGGAAATCATGTTAATGTCAAAATATACTGTCAAAAGCATTTAAGTTATGACACTTAGATATATAGCGTTTGGCACTTTGAAGAACAGTTCTTCAGGGCGCTCAAGCGTGAACCGCGTGGATTTTTTGAACGTTTTTATTTAACTTGCTATTCTGTGTGTCTGTCGGTTTGTGAAGGTCAAATCTTGCAACGTTATTTTGTCGCACTTCGCATCGCTCTATTGCTTTTAAATTTTTCAGACACCTGTATCTCCGGTGACAATCATCATCATCAATGCCGTGACCGTCGTTAGCGGGAGCGCAAGAACACCTAAACTATTTCCACATTCAAATATATTTAGCTGCGGCAAGTAATTCATTCATCCTCAGGACTGTCCATTTTTAAAAGTAAAATACAAAATACACAAAAAATTGTGTAATGAAAACATTAAATTGGAGCTTTATTATTAAACATATACGACAGTACACGTTTCGGCTAATACCTTCATCAGTACTTTAAACATAACGTACGTAGTTACATAAGTAATAAAATTATATTTTCATTCTTTAGACATACTTTATCATAAAATAGTTATGTACAATTTTAAAATAATAAAACACAACAAATAATGACACAGTATATAATAAAAGACAGGAAGTATCAAAAGTTACAATCAAAACCTCAACGGGAAAAATATTCTACAGTTAGGTAAAATTGTGAATTTGGTTTATTCCATACAGAGCCTACGTACCAAATCGTTTTATAAATCTATTCTCCGTGTAGATCATATCAAGGGTATTGCTCGCATACAAAATACCAGTTACTGCAATATCTGAAATTCCGTCATGGTCAACACTGTTGAAATATTTAACACAAGACATTGAGCCTGTTATTTTATATTATACAGGTGTCTTCTAAACCGATCTCTAAGACGACGACCTGTCTTACCCAAGTAAATTTCTTACACCTCTTGCAAAGAATTGCATAAATCACATTGCGACTTGTGCAAGTAAATCCATCTATTATTTTGACTTTTTGAAGAGGGAAAAAAATGTAAATTTCAATAACATATGGACAAGTATATCCACGGTTACGGTTGCAACCATTTTTCCAATATGTGCTTTTATTGTGGCAAGGTGACTTTTTACGAGTATTTCTTTGAGACTTCTATCTCTCCGGAAAGAAAAAAAGGTGAGGTTTTTTGAAGACCTGCTGGCCTAGAGGGTTAGCCATGAGGATTGGTCGGTTTTTTGAGATTCGTTTGGTGGGCTTTAAAATTATTGGGATGAAAAGTTAAAATAAATGTGTATTTATCCGAGGGAACAGAAATAAATAATTTTAAAGTGTCCTATCCTGTCATACCTTTAAATTGATTGAAAGCTGGTGTTAAAACTGGTACCTGGTATGACCTTCTTCGAAGAAAATCAAGCATTTCAAAAGTTTTTTAAAAATAATCTACCTTATTACTACAGAGTCTTTTAAGTTTCAATAGTTGCGAAAACAGGACACATTTCTTACAGGATTGATGATTGGACGATGCATTATAAAGGAAACTATGGCTGTCTGTAAACTTGTAAAAAAAATGATGTGGATATTATGTTTTCTTTCAATTTAATATTTATGTCCAAAAAAATAACAGCACTCCTATGATATTATTTTATATAAGCAAGAAAACTTTTTCGATATCGACATCTTCGCCAGCCCCCTTCTATATTGCCTAGCGTCCCTTAATTGTCGCTATAATGGTTTCTTGATCACCCGCAATAGAGTTTATTCTATCCCATATATACTTATTCGTCTTGTCTTCCAGATAAGAGAGCTGGATAATTTTTCACATGCATTTGTTTTTAAATACCTGCACCTTGCTTTAGTTGTTTGCAGTAGTGTCCAGGTCTCACATCCATACAGGACAAGAATTTTACCGAGAGCCTTGTATTGCATAAACTTTGTTCGAATGCTAATGCTTTTTTCTGGTCCATATTTTTATTAATTTCGTCAATGCGTCCAATGCCGGTCCGATTCTAGCTCAAATTTCAATTTTACAATTACCATCACTAGATATACTGGCTCTGAAGTATTTGAAGTGCTGTGCCTTTTCCATCTTTTGTTGGTACATGTAGATGTGTGTCATATTGGCAACTGAGGTGTTAACCAATATCCTGCTTAAATTAAGTAGGTAAGGCGGAGGATGAAAATGGGTAAGAATGCGATTCCTTTAATTATTTTTCAAAAAAATAATTTTTTGAAAGTTTGAAAAGAAAGTTTAAATTACAGTATTTGCTCTGTACACAAATTTATTTTAGAACATATTATTATTATTATTATGTCTGTATTTAAATATGTATCCTACATTACTAAAATTATATATATACTTTAAAAAATACAACTTTAAAAATCAAACAATTTTTTTTTCTATTTACTTTTTTTTTAAATATAGAATGGTTTCTTTATTTGAAAATGTAGCACAAATAAATTGGATAATTCTAATATTTTTAATGAAAAAATAAAGACGTGAAATTTTGCCGTTTAAAACCGTGTAAGTCATGAATAATTCATTTCGTTACAAGAAAGTACCAAAAAACTGACCAAGAGAATTTATTAACACAAGGAACCTTATTTTACCAGGCTTGTGAATAACACATGCTCCTAGCACCAAATGGAAACAGCTAAGGAGCTGTTCGCTGATAATTAAGTTCCGATAATATAAATAACATTTGTTTTGACAAGGATATTTTAAATTTAAGCAAAATAATCAAAACATCATGAAAAGGACCAAACATACCTAAACACACAGACGGAGCGGATTATATAAATAACAAAAACAAAAGCAAATAACGGGAGCAGAAATCTAGATGGTATTTGAAGTATCCAATTGAAATCAAGGGAAATCTTTTGGTATACCACTGATAATATTCAGTGTCTTCGTTGTATACTAGCTATAAGTTATTTGTTTGTAAGGAGGAAACGAGTATAAAATAAACGTCAATATGTTCATAGTAAAGATGTCACTCAAGTAATCAAAGTGAATTTTCTCTTCAATCTTTTACAATCAAGGCGATTACAATCAAGATGATTACAATCAAGATGATTACAATCAAGATGATTACAATCAAGATGATTACAATCAAGATGATTACAATCAAGATGATTACAATCAAGATGATTACAATCAAGATGATTACAATCAAGATGATTACAATCAAGATGATTACAATCAAGATGATTACAATCAAGATGATTACAATCAAGATGATTACAATCAAGATGATTACAATCAAGATGATTACAATCAAGATGATTACAATCAAGATGATTACAATCAAGATGATTACAATCAAGATGATTACAATCAAGATGATTACAATCAAGATGATTACAATCAAGATGATTACAATCAAGATGATTACAATCAAGATGATTACAATCAAGATGATTACAATCAAGATGATTACAATCAAGATGATTACAATCAAGATGATTACAATCAAGATGATTACAATCAAGATGATTACAATCAAGATGATTACAATCAAGATGATTACAATCAAGATGATTACAATCAAGATGATTACAATCAAGATGATTACAATCAAGATGATTACAATCAAGATGATTACAATCAAGATGATTACAATCAAGATGATTACAATCAAGATGATTACAATCAAGATGATTACAATCAAGATGATTACAATCAAGATGATTACAATCAAGATGATTACAATCAAGATGATTACAATCAAGATGATTACAATCAAGATGATTACAATCAAGATGATTACAATCAAGATGATTACAATCAAGATGATTACAATCAAGATGATTACAATCAAGATGATTACAATCAAGATGATTACAATCAAGATGATTACAATCAAGATGATTACAATCAAGATGATTACAATCAAGATGATTACAATCAAGATGATTACAATCAAGATGATTACAATCAAGATGATTACAATCAAGATGATTACAATCAAGATGATTACACTCAAGATGATTACAATCAAGATGATTACAATCAAGATGATTACAATCAAGATGATTACAATCAAGATGATTACAATCAAGATGATTACAATCAAGATGATTACAATCAAGATGATTACAATCAAGATGATTACAATCAAGATGATTACAATCAAGATGATTACAATCAAGATGATTACAATCGATGCTTAAGATAAAACGAAGAGAGCAGCAGGTCTTTAACTTTTATCTTCTGGCTGGACATGTCCGGCATGGTCAGATAGACGTCATAGTCTCCACCAAACTACAGGGAAAGAGGAATTCAGTGCATATAAAAAGACTTCAGACTGCAGAATTTCTTAAATGTAAAATTATTTAGTTGTACGTTAATAAATATAGTAGAGTGTTTCATGAATATTGTTTTTATTGAGAAAACAATTTGTTTCTCCATCTAAGCATTACAAAAGGGTTTCATTTAAAACCCAAAACGTTTTTTTTAATGTCATTAACATAACAAGATTGTATACAAATTATTTATATTTTAAAAATCGATATTACTGAAAGAGCTGCAGCCACAAATAAGCATTCTATGTTATAAAAAGCCAATTATATGATTTGAAATTAACAATTTAAAATAATATCATTCTAGTATGGCCTACAGAAACATACATTTTACTAACATGATTACTCCATGGATTTCTTCTTCAGACAAAAACTTCTCTAGTCATAGTTTTCTTCTAACATGAAATAACTTTTAAAAACACTAATCAAAACCTCAGCATGCATACCATATACTGCATAACATAACTTACCTCTAACATGACTTGGCGGCAGGTACCACAAGAAGAACTAAAAGCGCTCACTTAATCACTAAGATATTTTAAAAGTAAATACAATTTTAATAACGTATATATATGTATATATATATGCCTTATCTAGCGGGCATAGCCATAAAATACGTTCCAGATATATAAATGAACCTGTTCAAATCCCTCCCACCCCCCTCAAACATGTGTGCAGACGTGTCCTTCGCATCTCTACATAGTTTAATGCCGATTACCTTACTCATGTCGAAGCTATGCAAGTAACTCAGTGTGGAACGATTGCCAGCTTTTATATGTCGTATTTGGAGATACCTAGTGATGTGTCGATTTCCCTTTGAATTTGTCCTCGATTCACGATATAACTCTATCGACACCCTTCAGTCTCAATACACGATGGTGCATCACCGTTGGGTCGGGTGGCATTACCCCGTGTGGTTGAGCAGTCTTATCCTTGAGTAACAGTCTTTACCACAGCTTTTGCACACGACTTATGTGCTTCCCGAGGTTTCGGCCTTTGTCTTAGCTCCTTTGTATACAGCCCCCTCCATCTTTCGCTCCTCGGCTACTAAACTGAACAAATTTTCTGTAGGCCTGAGAATAATCTCTTAAGGCCTTAGCTAATACCTGGGCAACCTGCTCCATCTGCTGAGCAGTGTCATACAACACTGTCTTAACGTGGGACTCTTTTGCATCTCTAGCCTCCCCGGCTATGTCTAGCGCGGGACACGACGTCAGCAGGTGTAAGACTGTCTCAGAGTCTAGGCTGCAATGACGGCAGTTCGAGTCCCTGTTATGGTCTAGCCTGTGAAAGTACGAGTTGGTTGGGCAGTGATCTGTTCTCATTTGAGTCACTAAACTCTGGTGTTTGCGACTCAAGCACCACCACTGGTCTGAATGGCTTGGCCTGGGCATGTTAGCTACAACCCCCCCCCCGGGTTGTCGTATTGTCAGCCCACTCCTGGTACCACTTGTTCCTGAAGTGGTCCTTTAGCCAGGTTTTAGCCCCAAGGTAGGTAACTGGGACGTCTGGTTGGGGCTGGGCCGCTCCTGCTTTTGCCGTCAACATTCACTTGACTGGGGATACACTGCACTGTCACCTTACCTCCAGGTCTTTCGAGCCTACCCACGTCTTCCAAGATGACGTCAACCAAGTGGGTGCTACGTTTCTCACTGAGCAGGACCTCGAGGGCAATCTCGAGTCGCAAAACAATTCCATGTCAAAACCAAAAAGTTCCGACCCTTGTAGTGTCTGGTGCACACTATCCAGGGCCCTGTGAATAGCCTCAAGCTCCGCATCATAGTTCGAAGCCATAGTCCCACAGGGTCCTGAAATTTCTTCTTTTGGTGAACCGCCTATTGGGTATAATATGAGCGCACCAGATCCTGCAGTTCCTTCCCTCAAGTTGGCAGATCCATCCGTGAACACTTTTGCTTGGGTTCCCGCGAACCCTTAAATCGTCTCAAGGGCAGCCACTTTCTGTACATATTCAGGGTTGCGGTTCGTCACTGGCGTTTCAGTCAAAGACAGAAGTATTTCGGGACGTGTAGATTTTGCATAGGGTGGTTTAAGTAGGACACTTATAATTTGCCGCCTGTTACGAGGGGGTTTGACGTTCCTATCAAGCTCCGTTACTTGATGCATACAAGAGGATCGTTTCAAACTGCCAAGTCCGCTCCAGTTATTCTGCATATGGTAGCAGGGTTCTCTAGTATCTAGTCTGCGATACGTTTCTGCGGTTGTTATAATTGCCTTGTCCCTACGTATTTCGAGTGGCTCCACGTTTGCGATGACTTCCACAGCAGTTGTGGGTGTAGTGATGTAAGCGCCACAGATAAATCTTAGAGTCTAGTTCTGGATATGACCCAGTTTTTCCAATGATCTTTTACTGGCAAAGGCTTGTACGGGCATGCTGTGGTCCATTATCGATCTTACACCGAGAGCTCTGAGCGTGCTTGCCCCAGCGCCCCAGTTTGTGCAAGCAAGCATTTTCACCAGGTTGTACAGGTTGCCTGGGAGTACAGGTCTTGTACGAAATTATGCATTTGTACTTTTTTATCCAGTTTGACTCCCAGGTAAACCGGTTGTTTATCCCATTTGAACGCTACATCGTTTATTTTAAGTGTTATCTCCTGTTTGAGCATGGTTCGTCCATTAGTGAAGAGTGAATAGGCCGTCTTCTCTGTGTTTATTTCCATGTGTAACCTCTAAATATTTCTACTGATAGCTGAAATTTCTCGCTGAAGTAGCTGTTGCAGTCGGTTGGCATCCTTACCGGTGCTCCAGATGACTAAATCGTCTGCACACAAGCCGCACTGGTTTGCAACATACCAGGGAGGTCGTTGATGTAAGCCAAGAATAGTGGGCAACTGAGTGCCGACCCTTGGGGTAGCCCCTGTTGCAGCGTTCTCTAACTAGATGTTTCACTGCCATAAGTTGTTGCGATCATCCGGTTTGTGAGAAACCTTGGATCAACTTGTGCATGTTTGCAGTTACGCCTAAGGCTTATAATTTCAACAACTGACCGGACCTCCAGACCCTATCGTAAGCTTGTCGGAGGTCAAAAAATATTGCCACATTATGCATTTGTTTCTGGAACCCGTCTGTTATGGACTGGAGAAGACGGAGCACTTGATCAATCGGCTGCTTTCCCTTCCGGAATCCCGCCTGCTTGACATTCAGACTATTCGTACTCTCCAAGTACCAATAGAGTCTGGGGTTAACCATTCTCTCAGCTACCTTCCCTAAACACGATGTCAGGGAGATCGGACGGTAGCTGCTTGGGAGATCTCGATGTTTTACCTCTTTTGGAATTGGTACAATGTTAGCGCTCAGCCAAGCTCCAGGTGGGGCAACCGTGGCCCACATTCTTTTTATGATATTCAATAGCGAGGACATTGGTATTGTGCTAAGGTTTTTAATTATCTCGTTATTTACTTTGTTCTGTCATGGTTCCTTGGCGGCTTTGCACTTACTGATCACTGTTTGCAATTCGGTCATAGTGAAAGGGGCGATAAAGACCTCAGCTTGCGGTCCCCACTTTTGGGTCTTTTCTCCATGTTTCCTCAGCCCTTTCAGGTTACAGCTCTGACTAGTGTCTTTCTGCTTCAAGCTCACCCTTACAAAATGCTTAATCAAAGCATCGGCACACTTTGTATCTGTGGTTACGGTGCCTGTAGTCGTTTGCAAGTGGCTCGGATTTTTCGTTTTCCCCATACCAGAAAGAGAATCAATCAGTTGCCATACCCTTCTGCCATCTGCCAGGTTAATTTTTCCGCATGAACTAACCCATTCTTCCTTTTTCGCCTTGAGAGTTTCCTCCCGGACTTCGTCAGTCAGCTTATTATAATCGGCACGAGCAGCCACTGTTTTATACTTACCTGTATTTTTCCGCGCCCTCTTACGTTCACGGACGAGTTCCTCCAGCTTTTTGTTCCAGAAAGGTTGGAACTTTCGGTATTTACACGTTCTTGGAATGGACTTACTAGCGATTGACAAAATAACCCCACGGGGTCATTGTAGGCATTCTCAATTGACTTGGGGTTCTCTGGGTTCTCGGTTGAGCCCGCAAGCGTGCTTTCGATCCAATCACGGACTTTTTTCCATGTCGGCTTTGCCGAACAGTCAATTTCTCCTGGCAAAGCGTACCTTCACCAACTTGATGTCTAATTCTATGAGTATTGGTCTATGGTCGCTGTCAACTTTCGGTAACACTTTCCATCCTGTTTTTACCTCTAGCTCAGCCGAGACTAGGGTTAGGTATGGTCGTGATAGAGCACTGTTGCCGGTCTGCAGGCTTGTCGGAACACTATTCTTGTCCTGTAACCTTATCAATTTGGTAGCTAGTTCGACCTCCTCTAAGTATCGTACCCAGGGGCGTTTTTATCGGTATAGTCTAACGCTTCATTATGAGCATTAAAATCCCCTGCAATTATATGGTTCTTGAACATCGTTGTGTATGTATAGGAAAGCACAACCTGTTTCTCGGGGTGATATATTTATATTTGAAATGGTTAAAGTTTTACCAGATTTAGTAACACTGAGTGTTAGTGTATCTGCACCACCAAGTATTTTGCTCTCTACAGTCTAAGCTCTGAGGTTGTTTTTCATTAAAGTGACCGGACCTCTGAAGTTATTGCATACACAGTGATATACTGAGTGACCCGAAATGTGCAATGGGTTCTTTTTTAGCAGAGTTTCTTGCAAAAGAGCAACGTCCAACATCTGCTCGTGGAGCAACTTGGTTATTTCAGTTGACACAACAGCAATTTAGTTGTAGTATTGAGACGTTTGTGGGGAGTTGAACCTTGGCAACTAGCCTCTCTGGGCTTACAGTATTACACACGCCTTGTGTCATCCTGATCCCCGTCACGGACACATACGGGGATGGGAGGGCCGTATAGTTCTCCCGCTTAGACCATCTTCAGGTTTTCCAGCCATATTGAATGAATGAAATGGGCGCATTTTCTTACCTTTTCCCGGTCAGTGTATTTTGCCATACACGTACCTTTGCCCTGGGAACTGGACTATTGAGTCGAGTCCTTTCACTACGCCACTCATGCGTAGTTTTGTGTGTCTGTTGCTTAAAGCAAGGATTCCTTACAGACATGGTCTATGACGTCAGGGTTGTTAGTTTCAGGTGTGGCCAGTTCCACACTTTACTCGTGTCCCGGGCCACGTAGAGGCCAACCCTTTCAGGAGACAGTTCCACACCTTACTCGTGTCCCGGGCCACGTAGAGGCCAACCCTTTCAGGAAACAGTTCCACACCTTACTCGTGTCCTGGGCCACGTAGAGGCCAACCCTTTCAGGAGAGAGTTCCACACCTTACTCATGTCCCGGGCCGTGTAGAGGCCAACCCTTTCCCTCATGGGGCGGGTGAGGAGATGGACATTCATTACAGCTATTTTTTCAACGTCCTCCGTTCGTTAAAATTTTGCTCTTTATGAAGTTTTTAAACACACATTTTCTACTACACGTATTTTATTTAGAACTTCGTCGTACTGAAGCTTAACAGGGATACAATTTGTCAACGTCATATTTTTTGTTTTCTGCTTTCAATATATCGCTTTACACAAACGAAATTTTCGTAATTATAAATATTATAAACAGCTCGGTTACTTACAAAGCAATAGCTATAGCATGAAATTGCTGTTTCCCTCTGAAATTGCCTTAAATATGGTTGTGCTCTCTGCACAGATAGACAGCCCGTAAGAAGCATTCTCAACATTACATCCTGCGAATATTTATTGAGTAATGAGAATCTAAAAATAAAAATATATTTATTAACATACATTTCAAAGTTGCCATTTAATTACATTTGTGTTTTCAATTGGAAATTTAAAAAATAAATCAACTAGGGGCAGTCCATAAATGACCTCACGCGATTTTGGTCGATTTTTCACTCCCCCTATCCCATCGTCAAGTTTCGTCCCAAAAACTTAGACCCTCCTCCAATATGACGTAAAAAAGCTCCCAACCCCCCTCCCATAAAAGGGTATTTTCTATTTGAAAAAAGAGAATGTTTCAAATCACTTTGGTGTCATTTATTTAAGTATCATTTATTAAGTGTCATTTATTAAAGTATGTATTTAATTTAAGGTTGCACTCTAATATCGTAACACGTGTACAGCCATGTAAAACGTCATAAAATAAATAGTAAGAAATAATATATTTCAGTTAAACTTTTATTTGAAGTTGCTAGTTTCGATGTGAGATCACATTTCTCAAACACACCTCTCCCCCATTAAGTGTGTAAAGTTATTTATGGACGGCCCCATATCCATTGGAACATGTCAAATTCATCACCTTACGTTAGTTACAATAACATTTCGCCGTTGATAGATTGATTATAAACACCCTTGGATTATTTAAATATACATACTTTGTGTACATTTCAGGAATATTTCGTATTTATCATACAAGGATAAGTTACTTGGGCTCTTGCAAAAAAAAACGAAACCCATTTATAAAATATTTTGTGTACATTTAAGAAAGTTTAATATTACGTATTTATCATACAAGGACAAGTTAGTTGGGCTTTTGAAAAAGCTGGGCGCCATTGGCGCCCTAAAAAAAGTGGGTGCCGCAGGCGCCACGGTGCCGCAGCACAATCTAGTAGGGAAATAACGGATTAAATTGTTTTAATTATGATGCTTAAAACAATAAGCAAAAGCTGGAACATACAACATTCATTTAGCATTGTCAAAAACTTAATATAAAAACTGTATCTTCAATAAAGATGTGTAAAAATGTTCCAACTGTTATTCGTTTCATGAAATTTATAACATGAGTTTTTTTGAAATCACAAATTTATAAGGAAAAATGTATGTTAATTTACCTAGATTATGAAGTCCGTTTATGTTTGTGACCCTCTTGTTGTAATACTCAGGTGAAAACGAATATCATTCTAGTTTTTTTAAAATAAGCCAATAATGCTGAATAATAATTGTAATATACGTTTTTGTTGTAAATATATAGTTTGAGCATGCGGCTTGATTGTCCGAGTTCGAAGGCTGAACGCTTGAGATGTGAGGTTAACTAGAAATGGCTATAATTTTATATCGAATAGAAATTAACGGTAATTTCTACAGCTTTCTAACTGGCCAGATCTATAATGTGTATATCTGTATGTCAAGAGAGAGTACAAATTAGATTAAACTATGGACACAAATTTAAACATAAGTGCTTGGAAAATAATGAGATTAACATTACTTAAGATCTAATTTTAAGCGTAATACGAACCGAGTTATAACTTCCGTGTAAGTCTTAGAATTCTCATTCTTATAGCATAGAGCACAACATTGAGCAAATGTATTTTTTAGCCAATGTATGTATAAGTTGTCTTTGAGTGACCTACATACGTAACTTTGATATAACAGTGGCTTAAATTTCACGTAATCAGATAGTTTTGCCAATTTGACTTGTAGTGTGTGTACCCGGTTATAATACGCTTACATTTCGATCCCAGACTGTTTCGATTCGATGACAGGACGTTTCAAACTCCAGGCGTTTCGACCCGGTCGGTTCGACATCGTAATATAAATTATTTTTCTTTGTGTGATTGTTATTATTTAAAATAATTATTTTTGATTATTTTTATAATCTAAATATGCAAACATGTTTCCCTCTATGATGTAAATGCCATTTAATATAGCTATACAAATAGTTGTACTATTTTTGACTTACAAATCTATTTAAGGTTAAATATATCTTTAAATGCATTAAGGAGAAAGCTATGTTTTTTCTCTCAGATGTATATGTATATATATATATATATATATATATATATATATATATATATATATATATATATATATACATATATATATATTGGGACTGCGGAAATTTACGATTAATTTCTAGATTAATTGTTACAAATTTTTACGATTATTTTTTTTAACGTTTAATCTTTACACCACTTATATAAATGTACTCGCAGTCAAAAAGTAAAATATTTCGGCCGATAAATATAAACTAATTTCCGGACGATTACACGAACATTTTGGGTTTAAACTCATGACTGACGTGAATGTTCAAAATGTTGATAAAGGTTATTGAGTCCATTGAGAGAAATCGTTTGCCTACCATGCAATGTATCCTCTAAGTCTAAGGTTCGTTGGTCCGTGTGAAAAGTTAAATAAAAACTCGTGTGCAAAAGTTGCACAACGCCCATTTTTGGGGGGAAAAATTTTACAAAATTTGCTGCGCGGTGATTCTTAACTCCTGCTTGGCGTCGGTCAAATATCATCGCAGTCGCGCTGCTTAAAGGGAACATTGCTACCATGGTTCTAACACTTCGATTACATATCACCTGCAAACCAAACATCCACTACAGTATCGAAAACTTCAGCTGAGACAATATAAATCTATGTGAAAGAGTGTTCAGCTGGGCTGGTTATAGTGTCATTAACACCCGCTCATCACTTGAAACAAATAATGTCAATACACTTGTCTGTTTGCGTTGTTAGTTAAAAGATGTTATACAAAGCAGACATTCCAGTGTTATTTCAATTTTCGACAAGTATTCTAATAAATGTCACTTATGACTTATGACACCTTAAATTTCAATTTTTCTATTTAATCGAAATTAACGATTAATTAATCGTTAATTTTCCCAAAAAATAACGATTAAATTTAAATTAATCGTTAACAGCCCTAATTAAATAACATTATTTGCAATATGTCACGCAAGTAGTGTCTGTCAGTCCTGACGCTATGCGTGGTAAATCTAGAAAAAAAAATGTTGCTTTCGAGATTTAAAAAATGTGTTGCTCACCATAAAATATTGATACGTGACGTCATTATTTGAGCTTTTATTAATGTGTGAAGGGAACGAAGTAAAAAGAGCAATGTTTTATTTTATGTGATTAATATTATTATTATTTTTTTGTATTAAATGTCCGTTTTTGTGTATGTGTCCATGTCAATATTACGTACGTAATTATAAATTTAATTTTCTATATTAATATATAACATTCGTTTTTCGGTTTATGAAATTTACAATTGGTTGTCGTTCGGTAGTCAAGTTTCGATGCGTTTTGAACTACAAAGCCATTATTACTGCAAATGAAATTTGTCAACTTACGCTTCAGTTTAGCGTTTTTTATTCTTTTATACACATTGAGATTGCATATTTGTATGTTTAAAAAAATAACATATTTAAAAATCGGACTCCTCCCCACAATAGTTTTTTTTATTGTTATTTACATGTAATATTTTAATGCGTCTTAGGCTAATTTTGAATATAAAATCTTTGCTTTTAATATAGAACTGGAAGGGGTTCTGACCTGACAATAATGAAAACGTTTATTAGAATTCCTAAAACGTGTATATTTAAGTTGATACTAATATTTTCTTTGATCCTGTGCTTAACTTTACTTCAAAGGTTTCATGCAAAATAAATAGTTCGTTGTTATTCATATTTGTAAATAGTTACAATTTTTTATTTACATGTTTTTGATAATGTACAGGTTATAAGGTATGTACCAATGGGCGCATGAACTGACAAGTCATAATAGATCTTGAAAAGGTGCTGACTTGACAACAATAAAAACGTTTATGTGAATTACTAAAACGTGTATATTAAATAGTAAATATGATTAACAGTTGATAAGTTAATATTTTCTGTTATCCTGTGACAAACTTTGCTTACTACGTTTCATGCAAAATAAATTGTTATTAACATGTGTAAAATTACAGTTTATTTTTTACATGTTTTGATAATGTTGTGGTAATAATGTATAGACTAATGGGTGAATAAACTGACAAGTCATAATCATCGATGAAGCTTAAACGGCTTTAAATCACAGATATGCGTGATGTGGATCACATTACAGTCACATAATTTATTTTTAATGCTCTGTGTTGTATTATTGGTGCACTCATAATTTGTGCGCACTATTCAAAGCCACAAGTTAATGTCCGGCTGGCTCCTCAGCAATATTTGTTAATACTTCGAACTTCAAACTTCTTTGACGCAGTATCACTTTATGCTGTGTGTAATTCACTAAGCATTTACTATTATCATGATTATATCATTATTATTCATGCAAACTTATATAACGCGAAGCCTAAGCTTGGAGGTTTTCTCATAAAACATATATTCGTATATATAATCAAAATATATACTCTGCTATGTCCGTTCGTAAAGCTAGATTTTAGAAAGCCCACCGCAAAAAAACAAAAAACCTTGAAAAATACAGTGCATACCAGTTACCTCAATTCCATGTGACTGATTGTTCAGCTCGGCTCGTTATATTGTCAATTAGACCAGCTCATCCCTTGAACCAAATAATGTCAACACACTAGTCTGTTTGCGTAGTTGGTTAAAAGATGACATTTAACGGAGATATTCCAGTGTTATTTAGATTTTCAATAAGAACATTGAATAAGTGCTACTTATGACATAATAAATTTTAATATTTGGCTTTAATAGATATTAACGATTAATTAATCGATAATTCTTCTAAAATTAACGATTAAATTTAAATTAATCGTTAACAGCCCTAATAAATATATATGCAATAATTTCCTTGCAAAAAAAAGTTCTATGAAGATTATAGCATTGAACGTGCATTTAATAATTATTATAACAACTACGAAAAAATACAAATAAAGCAAGGCTAGGACTTGATAGAAATCCACAGGCCTAATGGCGATCTGGAAGCCTGAAGAAGAACTAGAGATTTAGTTTTTGAGGAAGAAAGAGTAGGAATTACTGAAGAATATTAAAAACTGACAAGAATAACACCATTAGTTAAATCATTAAACCTTGAAACACTAGAGGATAGAAGAACCAAAAGCAAAGTAGAAACCAAACATTAAGCAATTAATTCTAATTTAGAAATACAACACACAGATAACTTAATACAAACCTCAGATAGACATAAGGATAAAAAACCTATCTTTTTCCGTATGCAAGAACAAACACATACAAATTTTATTTCTTCCCTCCCGGAATTCGCGCGTGGAAATGGTTGCCTGAAAAAACCAGGAAAACCAACACTTTATCAACTTTTAAAACTCTAAAAAGAATGCAGGACTAAACACAAACCATATATATCTGTAAGACGCAATAACTTTGTGTAGAAGGGACGTCGGTAACAGATAAGATAAGAAAAGACTTCGTTTGGTAAATCTTTGTTTTCTAATGTATATATTTTATTTAGCAAATAATACACTCTGAAGATCAATTAGGCTATTTGATCACCGTGAAAGCTAAATTACACATATATATATATATATATATAACTCATGTCGTCGAGCGTCTTGTTACAGGGGAAATATCAGTTAAAGTAGTTCTGTGTTATCAGAATCCATCAATGCTGTCCTCCATACATGTAAACATAACAGCCGACTTCACTGATCTCTTAAAAAAAGCTGGGCCAGTTTTCAAAGAAAACCAAATGAAGATTTGTCGTCACAAATATGTTGCCTTTGTAACTAGGTCATGACATTTAGAGAGTTAATGTCGACAGGCTTTTCGCTACACTGCACCCACCTATAGTGGTGCTTTCAGCTGTTGCAGCTCGTGGAGCTTGGTTGATTCTTAGGGCAACAGTACACAGAGTTTGTATTAAATCCCTTATATTAACTTCGAAATCTTCTCTCTCTGTCTGTCTTTCGTTCGTCGTCGGGCTGGCGGAAAAACTAAATTAACAAATGACACACTTCCCGTTATTCTATCGAGCTGAAATGTTGCACATAGACTCGTGTCACCAAAAAGTGCATCGTGTCAAAATTTGAGATCGATCGAATGTACCGTAATAAAATTAATGCATTTTTAGTTTATTTCTATGTAACTAAATGTAATATGGATAGCGAAGTCAATAGTGCGCTCGCCTCACAAGCTGAGGGGCGTGGGCTCGATCCCACGGTAAAGCCACTATAAAAATGTTGATGAATGACTAACGCTAAGAAATTCCTCCGCTGACCTGGAGAGGGATGGGCGCCGCCAGGTCTATCAAGCCCGAGAATGTACTAATGGAAACATTAGAACCCCCTACGACTACGGGGTTATAACGACCACGTGGTTATGGGACTAAAAAATATAACAAAATATGTAATTCTATTTCACTGTTATTTATTGTTCATTTTTCCACGTGCCACTTGAGTTCGCGCCAGCCATCGATGTCCACACCCCTCCCCCTTTCCCCCACTTTCCCTGGTTTTAAATCCTGGGGAGATCACTCGGTTTCAGTCTGTAAAGGTTTGTCGCGTGTTGCGTATTATATTGAACGTATCAATACTTAGAGTTCTGTCTCATATATAAGGATTTATAGTCAAAAACTTTGTTTTTACCGGGTTTTTTAATTTCACCAGACGTTTGTTTTTTATCCTATGTTAAGACGCAGTTTTCACTTTGCGAACCAATAGATCCGTGAATTGAGATAAAATATTCAAGTTTTTAAAGTGTTCATATTACAAATCGTTTTTAAAGTATATATATGAATATATATATCGGAAGCATTCCCCAAATGATTTCATTCTTATTTTGGATTGCATGCCCTAGAATAAACCCGTTAAATAATTTGATCCCACTTGTAAAGTAATCCTTTTCCCTGTTATGAATCCATACTTCGTTGGGATAACATAACTCATTGGTATCTTTTTAATGGGATTGCTTTCAAGGTGTAATCAATTTTCATAACTAATGCCATTCTAAGATATGATCATATTTTCCCGTATTATTATATTTCATAATGAGATCACATCCTTTTTTAAAAATCCTTTTCCAGAATGATCCTTTTCCAGAATGATCCTTTTCCAGAATGATTATTTTGCATAATGGTTCCCGCTTTAATTTGAATCCCTTTCCCAGGTATGGTTACATACTTCATTGAGATCCCATTCTGGTTTGAATCGTTTTTCACAATATGACTCAGGGAGCTCACGAATATGGTTCCTTGGTGGTACCAAACTTTGGGGCATTAAGTTAAATGGGATCTTATGGGATCCGAGTGGGATAGCGATTTCTGCGAGGTCCCATTCTGTTTTCTGTCATGTTTTCTCGTTCGATCCCGTTCCTGGTCGTATTTTAAATGCATCTACCAAATATTGCTAGGTTTCATCTACACACATACTAATTTTTAATTGCAATCTACATCTTCACTTATGTTCAGTTAAACGGCTTCAACCTTTCGATATTTTCTCAACAATTATGTTTTTACATTTTTATTGCACACACACTCACACACACAGTACATAAATTTGTACTAACTACTTCTTTGGCGCATTATATATTTTTTTAGAATCAAATACATATTCTAGAGCTTTAACCTGTATTAATTTTAAGTCTTAAGACTGGCATCCGTGGGGACCCATTTTATTACTGAGATTTACAACTCTTAAAATCACTCAGAAAAAACAATTGAATAAAACTTAACATACTGTCCCAAAAAATACATGTTTTCAATTACGGTGCCATTTTTAAAGTATATAATAAGACTACTATTAAATTCAGAATTTGATAATTAATATGGTCAACGTTTAAAAATGTGTCTAATTTTAATCGGTTAAAAATTATGGAGTTCTAGAGAAATATTAAATTAAATAATTTTCCACAACATGTCAGACTAAAGTTTGATAATACGATAACTTTCAGAAAAATTTACATTTAGATTTGCATTATAAAAGCGTATTTAATTGACTTTGATTTCGGTTTAATGCATGTATAGCCTAATATTGTTGTTTGAGATATCGTGATGAAATGTGTGCACAATTTATATAAGTGAAATGCAATAAGGGTGCCCTGTCCAAACGGGAGTTGATTTATGAGCTTAATTCCATATATCTATATATACAATTATCCAGAAATTTTGAACAAGCACAAGAGGTGATCAAATAAGCATGACAAATGATCATTGCCAGGGTCAACCAATCACAGTTTATGGTTGACAAGCGATGATGGTACACGGTGGAGTTGGGCAGGTAACACTAACCGCAGTGCATACGGTATAATGAAAGATATATGAGTCATTACTTGTCAAAATCTTGTAAAATTAGTTGGCAACAAAGAGTAAACATTTACTAAAAAAAAAGATAATCGGAGCTTTCCCGCCTTGACAAAAATAAGCATTTAAAACTTTGATATTTTCAAAAGGACCTTCAAGTTTTTTTTCTACCAATATTTTTTTTTATAACGCATCAAACGAAAAATGACATTTTGGGCCCCAGGCGCCCGATGAATGGGTAAATGAGTTGAGTTCTATGAAATACTTTCATATGTGTCATATGTGTCAATTTGATTTTTCACTAAGTTTTGTCTAGATCCATAAAACCACCCGGTAGTCAGATTTTAAAATAGTTTTTTGTTTTGTTTTTGTTACTTATATCAGCTATGTTAGATCACACAAAAAATGTGTGCCCGGCCCTAAACGTTAAATTCTGTAATGTTAAAAACCTCTCTAGATTTCAATAGGGATGATGATGGATATATGCACCAAGTTTGTTTGATATCCATCAATCCATGTGAACACATTTTTGTAACAAAAGCTAAACCATAAGCCCCCTCCCGCCCCCCGTCCTGCCCGGCTGCACCTTTTTGAAAAAAAAGGATTCAATTCAATATTTACTGTAGGGCAGTGTTTCTCAAATAGTGGGGCGCGCCCCCTAGGGGGATGCGAGGCTCCCTAAGGGGGGGGGGTGCGAAATGGTGTACTTATAACAATTTTATAGACAAATTATAATATTTACGGTCATGCAGGGGGCGCGAAATGTTTTCTTCTTCCTATTGCGTGACAGAAAATAATTGAGCAACACTGCTGTAGGAGGAACAAACACCCACAAAACTCTCCTCGTTTTCACAATACTAAATAAATTTCAGTCAGTAACCATTTTTTAAATAATTATGTTAAACTTTAAGGCATACACTTGATGAACTTATTTTTTAAAATGTATCAAACAAACCAAATGATACATTTGTATTAAAACAATAAGAACATTAAATCATCCTACATGTCTTGATTATATTTTTTTTCAAAATTACTTTCAACAGCTATTCTGTTCAGTTTTTCTCTGTTTTTAACATCACCTTTCTGACCACGCATAAAATTGCGCAGCAGATTGAAATCCAAGATACAAGAAAAATAGTCCAGACGCGTTATTGCTCCTAATAAATGGATGTTTCAGATAAATATTTACATAAATACCAAGTCTAGCCTTGCGTAGTGATTTTCACGTGTATTGTTGCGTGACTTTACGGGAAAGGGCGTTCCGTGGCCAATTTTTTTAATATACCTTTACATAGTAAAAAGATTTCAAACAAATATTATTGATATTTTTTATTGCCAATACATTTAAAAATGTTTAAATTTATCGAACCGCAATCACGTTGTTAATTCATGCAGCCATGAATGTTTATGGAGATGTATGCCCTATATGTGAGAATATTTTGATACATTTTTCAAGTAACAGTAATCATTTATTAAACAGTGTGTGTAGGTTACATAATGCAATTAAAATAATGGCATAGAAATAATATCTCCAATGTTGAGTAACTTTTAATCAATTAGGACTTTAGAAAAGTAATCATTAACATAATAATACATTAATTTTCGTTACTGAAGCTTTTTTCGAAATTGTAACCCATTTTCAAATTTTCTAGAAAATTTGTGACAATCAATCCGCCTAGATTTTTTAATTTATTTCATAAGATAGTAAAGGTCATGTAGAAGATGTTTACACCTTGAATAAACTTTTTGTTTTTAATACATAAATTGTTAGACTGTCCACAGCGGCGTAGCGTTGGTATGTGCCGCCCGGGGCAGAAACCAAATTTGCCCCCCCCCCGAAAAATATTTTGACGCTATAAAGTGTTAAAAAATAATTCGAAAGTAATAATAAGTACACTATATATTTTTATGTTAAAAAGAAAGGCTTCATATTATTAATGAAATTAAAGTTTTATGATTTTCGTCATGGCTCAATCTTTCGTCTATCAATGTTTTCAGCCATGACATGCTCAATAGCCAAAATAGAAATATATTAGACAATTTCGGTGTATTCTTAATTGATAGTCATTCATTTTTCATTAAAATAATTTTAGAAAAGCCTTTTTAACACCTTGCATTACTTAAGACAGTTGTAAGCAATGTTCGAATAAGAAATATTATTTTAGGCATGGTAACTTCCAGCCTAAATATCTTTATAAACTTAAATAAACCATCTAGTCTTGATTTCATTAACTCTTTTTTTCAATTCATCGGGTTAAAATATTCCTTGCCTGACTATGTCATGTGGCATATTTTGAATACTCTAATTTGAAGACAAATTTTCTAAGTTCAGTAGATTAGCTGGTGTTCGAAAATCATGTCTTTTTTCTAAATTCTATTTAACTGACAAAGCCTCACACGAATTTATACAATAATCTCATCTTATGAAGAAACAAAATTTCTTAACTGTTATTCTACATAGCATGGATACATACATATTTGCTTCGATCACCAAAAATTTGCTGTCTTGTTCTTTGATTGGAAGGTTCGATTTAAATGATGAGGTCTCCACATAGATTTTTATCAAATGTCAAAGCATCCCTTAAGTATTCCATTCCATTAGTTTCTGCGAGTAGCCACTGCTAAGAAATTTTTTGTTGAGCACTATACGTTTGTAAAGAATTTGGGGCTCTTTATAAAATATAACTTCGAAAATAAAAAGATTTCATTGTGACTAGCAAAGTTCCTGCATCTGTTCATGTGTTGAGCTTTTTGTCTGCATCTTTCCGTTCCATAGCTTACAAAGTAACCTGAAAAGGCTCCTTGGTATATTCACTATTTTGCATCCTGAAGTCTGAAAACCTTGCTTGTAGAAGCAATTAGGTATTTCCAACAGTGTGTGGACTTGGAAAAGAATGCATAACAACGCTCAAGTGTACTAAAATAATTGGAGAATTCGTTTCAGTTAGAGTATCATGTTAACAAATTAGGTTTAACTTTTTGAAAGATTTTGACATAAGATCTTATGTTTTTGCGCCTTTATTGAACGTATGTATACTGTCCAGCCCTTAAGAAGTATTAACACACGTTGAACCTGTGCAGTCCATTATTTTAAGATAATCATTTTTTCAAAATCATTTCATTTTTCAGAAATGTCGTAGGCAGATTCACTTTTGCGTGAATGAAATCTTTGAAAGATTCTACGGCGTCTACTTTTTTATTTTCAATCTTTACGTATCACACAACTGGACTTGTTTGATTCTTATGTCAAATATATGAAGAGATATTGAATACAATGGAACAATATTTGGTATCTTGTTAGTGAAGAAAGATGATTTTTCGCGAACTGTATCTCCTAAAATTGCTTTGAGCTCAGTTTTAATTTTAGATGACAAGTTTATTTTACCCCTCTTCCCACTATGTTCTCGGAGTGCTCGAACGTACTTTGCAAGCTAATACATTAGTTCCAGAATATTGCCTTTATTTGCAACAGTATTTCCCTCTCCATGACACACAATCACTTTCAATTTCGCCAGGATTTCATCATGTCAAATATTCTAACAAGAACTTCTTGCCCTTTTGTTTTCTCTTTTACAACAACTAATTGTCGGTCTTTATTAATAGTCTATTCTTTTTTATGCAATTTCTGATTCCTTCCATTTGCAAAGACTTTGGTAATGTTGAGTATTTATTGAGTACTTATCTTAGCTTTTATTTTATTTTAATTTACTTTCACGTTTTAACAATTAGCTAATTAACAACGAGGAATGTTCCGAAACCTTCCCCCCCCCCAATTTTGTATTTTTTTGTGACAAGTTTTAATTCCACTAGATAAGTATTTGTTTCAATTATTTTTGTTTATACCAAAAAACATAAGATATTAAAATTAAAATAGGCCATATAAATAAGCCACCAATTTTTTTCCAGTAGCTCACTTACTTTAAAATAAAACTTTAATCAATTATATATACCAGCACATTATTGTCATACTGACATACTTCATACTTGAAGTTTTGGCATTAGAAGCGCTCTCGTATTTTAACATAGTTCTTCATTTCGTTTAACTCTTTTTATCTTGGCTTCTCTTTTATTTTATAAAAATGTATTTTCACATTTTAACAATTAGCTAATGAACAACAAGGAATTGCCCCTTCCCTCCCCCCCCCCTTTTTTTTTACAACAGGGGCGGCTGTCAAGTTTTAAGAATCAATGAATTTATCACATTCTAATTTAGCCTCTAGTTTGTATTTTTTATTACAGTAGTATTAGTATCAGAGGAATTTATATCCAATAAGGAGTTTGAAGTTTTAGCATTTTAAACGTCCACATCCTTTGGGATAGTTCCTTTATTTCTTTTTATTATTTTTTTATTTGGCTTTTCTTTAATTTCGATTTTTAAATAATCCTATTTCTTTTAAAATTTTCATTTTAAGAAACTAACGATTAGGAATTTGCCGCCCCTGGCAAAGTGCCGCCCAGGGCATTTTTCCCCCTTCCCCCCCCTCGCTACGCCACTGACTGTCAACTATCCCTGAAGAGCTATTCGCTTTAATTTGTTCAATAAATTGTGTATCCCCTATCCCTATAGAATTAATAGGGTTTTGGGCACGGTTGGTTTATACACATAGATAACATTTTTGTTGTCTCGTTATAAAAAAAATACATTCTAAAATATTAGAGCTAACTGAGGTGATAACGTTTTGCAATATGTTAAAATACACTTTGAAAAGCAGCATTTACGACAGTTAAATCAATCATTATTCAAGAATAAAGGGTCGTTTCAAGATATACTATTTAGACGTGTGGCGCTTGGAAGAATAGTTCTTACGGGCGCTCAAGTGTAAATAATGTGTGCTTTGTCCTTTAACGATAATGTGTTTGCGTTCATTCTTTCTGCTGTTGCTTGCAAATTAGATAAGCTTATGCGTATTTATTGATTAGCATTATTATTCATGCCATGTATTGTTATGATTTAAAAAGAAGGAAAAAAGTGTATCAGACATAACTAAATATATTTCAAAGATACAATTTTTCAAACAAAATAAACTCGAATATTTTTTTTAAACGAATGGTTGCTTCATTTCATATTTCTTAAAGAGAAAACCTTATCAGCATTTTTTTTTAATTAAAAAGTAGGGGAGGCGATTTCTGCCGTTTGAACCGTGTACAATTTACCCGTGAATTAGAAATCGCTCCATCAGAAAGTGACTTTACTCTATAAAGGGACCTTATAACCACAAACAACATCTATATGACAGTCTTGTGAATAACTCACTTCCCTTGATACAAATAGAAATGCTGGATCTGAGCTAATGTGCGGTTGACTAGTAATCAAGTTCCAATAAGATCAAAAATGTTGGATTCAATTGTTTTCTAAATGGTCATTACATTTTGACAATGGTATGTTAAAATATGTAACTTCTGATTACGCAAAATAATCAAAATTTCATAAATAGGACCAAAAATGCCTAATCACAATAAAAGAGAGGGGGGACAATAATTAAAAACAAAACAAACAAAAAACACTGGAGCAGAAACAAGCAAAATGGTATTTGAAGTATGCAACTGAAATCAAGTGAAATCATTTTCAAATTACTCTTGGGGGATGACTGATAATATTCAGCGCTTTCTTAGTACACTACTTGGAAGTTATTTTTGTAAGAATCAATCAAGGATTACGATAACTGTCTATATGTTCAATGTAAAGATACACATTTCTCATAAATAATCAAAAAGGAAAAAACTATTTTACAATTATTTTCTTCCTCTTCATTCTACATTCAAGATGTAAACAATCAATGTTCAAGACTAAACGAATAGGGCAGCAGGTCCTTTACTGTCATCTTCTTGCTGGACATATCCGGCTTCGTAAGATAGACGTCATAGTCTCCACCAAACTGAAAGGAAAGATGAATTCAGTGCATAGAAATATAATTCAAATTTTAGAATTTCTTCAATAAAAATTTGCTTAGTTTTACGATCATGAATATAGTAAAGTAGTTTCATTGATTTCTTTTCACGTTTAACCTTTTTTTTGCACATCTAAGCATTATAAACGAGGTGTATTCCAATTTTAAAATGTATTAATGTCATTAACGTAGCCATAATTGCAAAGAATTATTTCTTTTAAAAAAAAACAAATATTACTAAATTAAAAATACTGCCTAAAAGCATAATATTTTCTTAAAACGCAAATTATGTGACCTGAAAGTAATTTTTTTTTATGTCTTGGACTGCACAGTCATGACCTTTATTAAAATGACTTGCACCATGCATTTCATACTTTGACATGGCTTTCTCAAGTCTTAGCTTTCTTCTAACACGACCTATCTGAAATAAGACCCAATCCATACATATCCTACACTGTATAACATGACTAACCTCTAACATGAACTGACGGCAAGCACCACAAGGAGAACTACAAGCGTTCACTTCATCACTAAGATATTATTTTTTTTTAATAGAACTGAATTAAGAATTATATATATATATATATATATATATATATATATATATATATATATATATATATATATATATATATATATATATATACATACTTTTAAAGCTTAACGAACGCAATCCATTCCAGCGGTGCGTTTGTTAAGCGAGGAGTTCACTAAGCGAAAAACGATTGTCCATGGGCATCTATGGGAAAAGAATTAATTAGTTCCGGGACAGCACAAATTTCAACAATATTAAGAAAACAAAAAGGACACCAATGTTCAGAGACAAGTACAGTGTTATTAGACACTCAGCCAGCAGGGTTAGCTGTTGTTTCTTGTTGAGAGGTGAGATGTGGAGGACACACAAACTTATTTAGAGTCTTCACACACACACTTTTCCAGTCTATATTTTAGTTGCTGTCAGAGACCCATTTTTCTTGGGGTTCGCTTCAGACTTTAACACTTTTCCAGAAAATTTTCTGCTGCAACATCTAAACATCAGAAATTATGGGAGGTGGGGGGAGGTAGAACAACTAGCAAAACCAAATAAAAAGCAATAAATTGGGTGAAAAATCACAAAAAAGACAAGAAACTTTTTTTAAAAAGCAATAACCTTGCTGCGACTGTTCGTTAGAATGGCCATTTTATGAAAGAGCGCGTTCGTTCACTCCGGCGAAATCTCGAAGTAAAAGGACCCGTTGCTGAGCGCAGGCACGCATGAGGGCAAGCACACGGGCACGCAATGCTAGTTAGTTGTGCGGGGCAACGTTCGATCTGCGAGTCGCGGCTGTGTTCACAGTAGCATTCGTCGTACGGATCATTCGTTGCGCGATCCGTTCGGCGGATATGACGATAAATAACAGTATTCCTTTAAGTTTGCATAATTATCATATTAAGAATTTTTTACAGATAAGTTATGGGATAACTGTATGAATGTCAGGTGAGAGGAAGAAAAATGCCGGTTAAAAGTTTATGAGATTATCAAAGAGTCATGACAACTAAGTGACAAATAACTAAGGAGCGTTTCAGGAAAATAAGAAACAAGCCTTGACTAAGTACCATATAAATTGTAAATACCAAATCACAAAGAGAACACAAACGTTATTGTTAAATATAACAAGCAATAAAGACTGAGAAGTATTAAAAAGATTAAAATCTGTAAATTTTAAAAACAAAACGAAGTAACCAAATCGTTTATCATAATATACAATTTTGTTTTAATTTAAATGATTTTTTTTAAAATAAAAAGATTGTAATTATTTTAAGTTATATATAATAAATTTATTTATTATACATATTTTTAAAATAAATTATATTTAAAGTATTTTTTATATTTGGACATTTATTATGTTATATTAATGATTAAAAAGTGTGTTTTTTTTGGGGGAAAAATCGCCTTAAAACAGCGCTATCTTTCATTTTCTTTTGTTGGTGAAATAAATTCAATTCTTGATTTTGTTGCCAAGTTCAAAATTTACTGACAATCCTCCTCAAGCGGCCAGAGAGATAAAGATACATTTCAACATTTATTTAAACTGACTTGTCAAAATCCCCAGCAAACAGTTTGCATTCATCAAACCTGCGTTCAACCGTTTCATAACATCCCCGCATACTTTGAAGCAGGACGTCCTTTCTTGTTCCAAACCTGTGCAAGCAACTCCGTGTGGAAAGGCTCTCATCTTGGTAACGAGTGTTTCAGATTTAATAGATAGACACAATCAGTGGTCATATTTAGCCAGCGGCGACATACAAGGATAAACATTTCTTGTCGTGTCAATCGTGGGGCTGTACCCATTTCCATTCAAAGAGGTTTTTAATGCCACGATTTAACTCCCAGTTGGGTTATCGGGCGATCAGTTGCGGGCTGACCTGTAGCTACTCTCACCCATAGATCGGACAAGTTAAGCTGCGGCTCCTTGACGTGCCAGATGATAAATTGCATAGTTACTCGACAACGACGTGCTAGGTTCAATCTACTGCCTCAAAAATGGCACTAACTTCTTTTACACCAGAGATGATCAACTCGTTGCTTCCAAAGAGGGCCTAGAGTATTTGAGATACAAGTACGGTCAGAAAGAACTTTATCTTCAATAGGCGTCGGTGCATGGCTTTCAAACCCCCTGTATTTCCTAAAGCTTAACGTCGAAGCAGGTCGATGCTGTCCCACACGAGCCAAATAGCTCGACGTTATCCGGATCTTTCTGGGGTGTGGGGGTGGGGACTGGTATATATTCATCACATCTCTTTTCTTACTTCTTCCGTTAGGGAAACCCTAGCTCTTTGTAAAGCCTATCACAACAAAGTTTCTACTACCTGTATTGTATGTCTTCTATCTTATCTATAGAGACGCTCCTTCTATGCAGAAGATAATTGCGTCCACAGATAGACCATGACGGATGATCTGTTGGAAAGTGATGCAGCGTTCACAGGCAACGGCTATGAGGGTTCCACGCATTACCCAGCCGCCTAACTAGTGTTAGGTACCCATTCGGAGCTGGGTGACTCAGGGACGCCCTAGGCCCCGGGAACAAATCCTTGACTTTACATGGATTCCAACCCGTGACCATCGGTACGCCAGTCAAGCGTGCTGCCACTCGTACTTGACTGGGATATAGCTTGTTAACGCTTTCGAATATATCGCTTTACGCAAACGCAATTTGCGTATTTTATACATTTGAACAGCTCGGTTACTTACAAAGCAATAGATATAGCCTTGAAATTTTGAAATCGTCAACACACATGTCCTAATATTATGTAAATTGTATGGCTTTAAATGGTGTGGAAAGATTAGATCGAAAATCAATAATATAAAATACGTATTTCAGTAATAGCGATTATAGCGCCTTTGTTCACTTATTTTATTTTTAAATTATAAGAAATAATGATGAAATATAGTGAAATCTTTAAAATAATATGCATGAGCAAGAAAACTGATAATTCTTTGCCTTGCCTGTGTAAATGGTTCCATCTGTTGTCAGCAAGGCAGCACCCACACGAAATTTACTGTAAGAACAATAGGCATGAGCTAAAGCTTCCCGGCTGTTTCTTATAAGTTCCTTTTCATCATATGTTGCAATGCTGTCTCACAGCTTGAAATAAAGCAATATATTAACCTTCAAACTATTTTTTCAGTGTGTTTATAGGGAAAATGTATTAAAATATATTACGTTAAAATGTTAAAATGCACGAACATATTCAGAAAATACTGCAACATACATAACTAATTTTAGCATTGTCAAAAACTTACTGTGTCTTCCATAAATTTTAAATTTTCATCTTCCAACTTCCACTATTTTCATTAAACTCATAACCTGAGTTTTGGAAATCACATTTTACATTAAAAAGTTTTTTAGTACATTACCCAAACTACTAAAAAATCGTGGTGGTGAGCCTATTGTTGTAATACAATACTAAGGTCAAAACAAACCATCATTCTTGTTTGAAAGATCATATACATTTGAATAATAGTTATAAAAGACGTTTTGGGTGTGATTAAATTGTTTTAGCGTTTGGAATGTCGAAGTTCGGAGGCTGCACGCCTCAGTTGTAAGGTAACCACAGAGTGGATATAGATATAAATCGAGTGCAATTAAAGTAGTTGTTACACAGACCACAGACTGATGTCTTGATTCACACTTAGACTATTACAATAATTTAAAAAGTATTTGAGGAGAAGCTTAATTATCATGTCTTCTGAAACCATTCAAATCGTTCGAATAAAATTAAAGCCAAGTATATTTATATTATATTAAAAACAAATAAAATGTTTAAATGCCAAAAAACAGGAGGAAACTCCCGAATTCAGTAGATAGAACAGTTACATTATTTAATTAAAGTCTTTACTGTATTGTTTCCTTTAGTTCTTGTAGGGAATGGGAAAAAAATAACAGAATTTAATTTTTTTATGTAAAATGTTCTACCACTTTTTAACTTGACATATCGATAATTTCTTTATCTGAATATCTTGAGACATGCTATATCAGATTAGATTATGGAAACAAGTGTAAACATAGATGCATGAACTATAATAGGAATAATATTACTTAAGATGTATGGTAATTTCAAACGTAATACAAACCCCGTTTAACCTCCTTGACAGGGTTCAGGTCCTTGCCTGATTGCAGAGAGCACAACATTGAGCCAATATTTATGCATACGTTGTCTTTGAGTGACCTTCATATGAAACTATGATCTGACAGTGGCTTAAATTTTACGTAGTCAGTTGGTCTTGCCAAATCTACTTGTTGTGTGAATACCCGGCTATAAAATGATTCGCAGGTGATCCGACATTTTGACCCCGGTCGGTTTAACATTTTATGGTGGATTTCATGTCTATGTTCATTATTTAAAATAATAATTTATGTTTACTGTTATTGTCAAAATACAGAAACATTGTTTTTCATAAGTAGGTATATGCCATTTATTATAATTATAACAATATATATATATTTATATATATATATATATATATATATCAATTCATTTTATTGGGTAATTGAGGATATTGCTATATGTCATTTATTTATTTTCATTACACTTTAGAAGGACGACGCTTGTTGAAGTGGAATCATACAATATCACCACAAAAATAGTAATAACTAATAATTACTTTGTCATATTACCGTTATCAGTTGAACATGAATGTCAGATATAAATACACATAAAGGTATCACAGAATAAACACAATGTGTTTATGATAAATCGCAGTTCAAACCGACTGTGGTTGATATTAATAACTCATTTGCACTTCGTATGATGGTTAAATCTTATTTAAAATTTCCAGAATAGGATTTAAAGTCCAGCGTAGGCATATAGACAGACACCATATTTTTAAATCCCTTATATTAACTTCGCGGCCGTCTCTGTCGTCATCTCATCATCTCTGTCTGTCTTGGGCTCGGCGGGCGGAAAACAGAAGTCAAAAATGACCCACTTCCCATGATCCGATCAGAACTGAAATTTGGCACACGGACCCGTCTAACCTAACAATGCATCGTATCAAAATTTCAGATCGATCGAACGTACCGTAATTAAATTAATGCATTTTTAGTTTATCCTTATATGAGGTATGTAATTTAAATTCACGGTTTGTTATTGTTTTTTTTCCCACGTGAAATTTTGAGCTGACGCATTGAGGCGACCCAACGAAGCGACGGGCGCTTTTGTTTACATTTTACGTGTCACTCTGAGCTCGGTTAAGCGAATCGGTGACCAGACTTTTCCCCTCTCCCCCCACCCACCCCTCCCCCCACTAGGGTTATGATGCAAAGTTGAGTTAAGACAGATTCAGTCTGTAAATGTTTGAAAATAATCTATACTGTTAGTTATGTCTCATATATAAGGGATTTATAGTCAAAAACTTTGTTTTTACGGGTTTGTTTTATTATTCTAGTAAATGGGAGGTGTGGAAGGATTAACATACGTCGACAATCCGCAAATTCTTTTAAGATATTATGTACTTCCACTTGTAATGTTTTCCATGGGCTTCATTGATTAGACAAGTCAAGTCACCAATTCTGAAAATAATACTCGATGACGCGTGTTTCGTTTGTGAATTGTAAACAACTCTCTAAGACACACATGGAGAAGAAACGTTTGCATTTTTATTTTTGTTTCGGAACCAAGGAAATTGCATTAACAAATAAAAATAAAGAATGAAAAGTTCAAAATGAGATTTTTAAAAAAGTATTTTTTATGATATTGATTGAAATTGTGTTTTTAATAAAATAAATATTATAACTATTTTTTTTTAATGAGGAGACAGTATTTACAATGTATTAAATGAGGAGACAGTATGTACGAATTTTTTTAATGAGGCGACAGTATGTACGACTGTTTTAAATGATGATATAGTATGTACGAATGTTTTAAATGAGGAGACAGTATGTACTAATTTTTTGAATGAGGAGACAGTATGTACGACTGTTTTAAATGATATAGTATGTACGAATGTTTTAAATGAGGAGACAGTATGTACGAATTTGTTTAATGAGGAGACAGTATGTACGAATGTTTTAAATAAGGAGACAGTATGTTCGAATGTTTTAAATGAGGAGACAGTATGTTCAAATGTTTTAAATCTGGAGACAGTATGTTAAAATGTTTTAAATATTTTGTCTCATTCATCTTTGTTGTGAAGTTTAATCTTGTCCATAAAAGTCCTCTTGAATGTTGAAACTTCTTGTCACGTCCTCGTCACTATCCGAGGTAAGGAAAGATGACCTTGTATTTTAACCAAGTTTATTGTGAAAAACGTCAGCATATATGAAGTCATTTAAAGTATTCTTTCAACATATGAACTCAGTTTTGACAAGAATAAATCATCAGTATTTTGGCTAAGTCTGAAAAATCATGTGTAGAACTTTTAGGGTCCCAACAGCTTTGTTTTACTGAATACATATAAATAAAACCAATTATAAGAAGATTATGAGCATTCAACACGCGTAAATTATCTATACTAATAAAAGGCAAAACCCTCACTCACTGACTCACTCACTGACTCACTCACTGACTCACTCACTGACTCACTCACGGACTCACTCACTGATTCATCACTAATTCTCCAACTTCCCGCGTAGGTAGAAGCATCAAACCTTGGGGAAAAGTTGTTAAGTAGCCTCTTGCGACGATACTTGGCGTAAAAGAATTTTAAAATTCACACTAATGGGGGCGGGGGCCCAAAACCATTTTTTCCCTAATATGGGCTATATTAAATTGAAAAATAACTAATTCTCCTATTTTGCGAGTAGGCAGAAGCATGAAACTTTGGGCAGTTGTTGAGTACACGTACGCGATGTTAACAGTTAAAATAATATTTAAATTATCAAATACTGGGGGCCGGGGCCCCAAATGAAGTTTTTCCTTAAATGAGCTATATAAAAACAGAAAGTCACAAATTCTCATATTTCCCGTGTAGGTAGAAGCATGAAACTCTGAGTAGTTGATAAGTACACTTCCGTGATTGTAACAGGTATAAATTAATATTTAAATTAACACTTACTGGGGGCCGGGGGCCCAAAATAAGTTTTTTTCTAATGTTAAAAACTGAATCATCTTGAATTCTCCAACTTCACGTGTAGGTAGAAGCATGAAACTTTGGGAAGTTGTTGAGTAGCCTCTCGCGATTCAAAGTGGCGTAAAAGAATTTTAAAATTCACTCTCATGGGGGCCGGGGGCCAAAAGCGTTTTCTCCTTATACTGAAAATTACCTTATTCTCCACTTTCCCGTATAGGTAGAAACACGAAACTTTGGGAATTTGTTGAGTCAACTCCCTCGATGGTAACATGCAAAAACAAATGTTTAAATTATCACTCACTGGTTGCCCAAATGTACTTTTTTTTATTAAAAAAAACTGACTCAAATCTAATTCTCTGATTTCCCGTGTAGGTAAAAGCATGAAACGTTTGGAAATTATTGAGTACACACCCACGATGGTAAAAGGCCAACAAATATTTAAATTTTCACTCACAAGGGGCTGGGGAACAATTTTTTTTCTTATATAAAAAGTTAATCATCACAGATTCTCCATTTTCCCGTGTAGTTAGAAGCATGAAATTTTGGGAAGTTGTTGAGTACACTCCCGGGATGGTAACAGGCGAATTTTTTTTGTTTAATTATCACTCACTGGGGGCCTGGGACACAAAAGTAATATTTTTAACTTATATGAGCTAAATTACAAATAAAATAACTTTGGATACTGTGTAAATGTAATTTTACAAAACTTCGAAGATAAAAACTTTATGGCCCATATTAAAATTAGTTAGGGCATTAACATTATATTTTTTCAATATTTTGTAGCCGAGGGCCCCTAATCTCTTTTTTTGTAAACGTTTAAGACATTTTAACCATTTGATTTCACTTAATTTTTAAACAAAAATGTTTACTAACAAATATATTCATCATAATCCAAATTGAAATAAGCTGTTGTTTTGAACTATACATATTACCCCGATAGGGCCCCCACCCTTATTTTAGTTTTTTTAAAGACGTATTATTTGTAAATTTATTTTATTCATCCCACGGCCATTAAACCTTAGGAAGTTTTTGGGTAATCTCCATCGAAGGTTTCTGGCATTAAAAGTAAACGTTTTTAAAAAAAACTTATTCCGGGCTTGGGGCCCGTATGCCATATTTTAACATTAGTTATATAAAAGGTAATTTAAAATGTGGCTACTAGGTATTTTTGCCATTCACTTTTTACGATCTTCATAAATATATCCGTGATGAAACTGAATTAAAATGAAAGGGTTTCCGAAATTGACATCTCGCACCGAATTAAAAATTATATTATCACTCATTTTTGGCCGGGCCCGTAAATATATTTTTTTCTTTTGTAAGCTGTTTAATTATTAACTTATTTTTCCGTTTGCTATAAAACTTGAATTTTATTTATTTGAAAACTTCCGTGAAGGTTTCTGGCATAATTGTTTTCAATACATACCACTCATTGCTTTCTTTAAATTTAAGCATTTTTACTGAGATCGTTGCAACGCACGACGGGTCTGCTAGTTATTAATAAAATCCTTAAGAAGATATACAAATAAAGCAAAGACAGCACTTGAATGGAATCCCTGGGCAAACGGCGAGTAGGAAGCCTGTTGAAGATATGGACATTTAGTGTTTTAAATGAGGAAAACAGAGTTTGAAATACCTGGGAATACTGGCAAGATATCATGCACAGAGGATTGTTTTCCCAGAGACCCTTTGTTTTATACAGAAATTAACTGAAAAATGTTGATCGTCATTAATATTTAATTTAATAAGGAATTCAGTCTCAATAAGTTGATACTATAAATAACCAATAAATAGATAAAAAAGGATATACGTAAAAGATATGTTCACTAATTGGAGTGTAGATACATTAGTGATGCATTTATATAAATAATATGACAGAAAATATGTCCACGGCAAAGCTATTTCTAATGTTTATTGGTCCGTGTGTAAAGCTAGAAAACTCGTTTTCAAAGGTGCTCAGGATCCATTTTTTGTGCAATAATTTTACCAAATGTGCTGCGCGATTATTCTAAACTGCTGTGCAGCGTGGGTAAGATATCTGCGCAGCTGCACAGCCACGCAGCTTAAAGGGAAAATTGGTCCTCGGTAACAACGGGGTTATTTTTTAAGGTTATGAATATAATCAGTTTTTAATATACTTTTGAATGTGTTTCAATTTCTTTCATATCTAAAAATCAATATATGTCACATTTACTCTCATGTAAATATATAATGTCTGTAAAGTTTAAAGGGAGTTGTTAGTTTTATATTTATTACCTTAGGGGCCGTCCATAAAGTACGTCACGCTATTTTTGACCATTTTTAACTCCCCCCTCCCCCTGTCACAAATTGTCAAACATCTCAGCCCCCCCCCCTAAAGTACGTCACACTTTCGAACAAAAATATGGTTTTTATTAACAAAATAATCAAAATTTAATATAAAACAGCGTGACGTCACACATGGCCGGACCCCCTCCCCCTGTCACAAACTGTCGCACTTTCTTACACCCCCTCCCCCCTCTAGAGCGTGACGTACTTTATGGACGGCCCCTTACATATACATCGAATAATGGATTTTAAGGAAACTTTGCATATATTTTCATTGCCATCTAAAATAATACAAAGGGATTAAAGTTAGCATTTTTAAAAAAAAATAATGTTATGGCGAAGAACCCTAATGCCTCGTTTTGCCAATTATTTTCACACTTCGCGAACACATTAAAGGAGTCTTTACAAATCACATGATTATCCATACTAACAAACTGAAGTTAGTGTCAATCTTGATATGTCCATGTTATTTCCCCTCTCAATACATCAAGCCTTCACTTCATTTCCCTTACACAAACTGTCAGCCTACACCATTTATAATTAGACAGAACTGTTTGGTCGAATGCCAATGCGTCTTAAACTGTGTCAGGTTGCCTTAACCTTTGAAATAAACATTGATTTACTTAATGATGTATATAATAGTCTCTATTCGGCATTGACATAAAACTTTCCGGGTCAACTGTGTAGTATAATTTTTTTTAGCTAAATTGTCGATATCCCCGTACTGATTTTTATTAAATCATTTATAGTAAGTTTAACATATTCAATATCAAGAAGATTTTTATGGGGTCTCCTATTCTAGGACGATATAAAACGTCACTTCGTAGAAGGACCATCTCATTAAACATCAAGAGACGATGTTATAGTTGCTATAATGTTCTCCATTCACTCATGTTTTTCAGTGATGTAGAGTGTAGATGATCCAAGTATGTCCTCCCTTTTCTGTATATATTTTTTGAAACCTCATATGATTTTGACTTTTGACTTATTTCCAAAGCGATTAATGTAGAACAAAATAAAATTCATAATAACTTTTTAGCGGGTGATTACTGCACACATACACAAACAAACACACAAACATACATATTTACATACACACGCGGATTTGCTTATTAATTATTTATAATTATTTTTTTTAAATGGTAATATATATTTTAATTTGAGTTTAACAGTGAATAAACCAAACTTAAATAGTTCACGCTGATACTTTCAATTCATGGACATTTTATTTGCAAATTGCATTGAAAATAACATTGAAAATAAACAAACTGAAAAGATAAAAAATAAATATTGCATAGCTTATTAATTTTTTTATTGATTTCTTTTCTTTTTTTAAAAAAAATTGAGCAATACAATATAAACTACCCAAAATAAATCCTTAATGAAATTAAAACACACTTAGATATAAAATAAATAAACATAATTAACTTCCTGTAAACTAGCGTGTATTCTATAGCAGTCTTTTCCTTGGTACAAAGCTATTAATACTGAAATGTAACGTGATCGTTTCACATATTATTGATTGATTCCTGATTTTGATTTCAAACAGCATGTTGACAACCGCGCCGAATTTATTGAGTGGACAAATAATCTTGGGTCACGTATGTACAATAATAAATGTAGCAGGTAATCTTATTTCTTTAAAACTTATTTATTTTTTTATTTTGTTTCCTGGTGTGGCACAAATATTTAACCTGCAAAAGTGATCAGCTAACTTCGAGAGCTCTCACTGCTATTGCACCGAGAGTATAAATATTCTCTTAATACATTGGTGAAGATGATGGTCGAAAGGGTTATTAAATAATTAAAAATTCGAAAATCAAGCACAAATGGTCAACTTATTTTTTTAAAAAACTCGTAACTAAATCAATTTGAATTACAATAATTTTTAGTTGGGGCACATCAATGAAATAATTGGACCCTAACTTAAGCAATACGACAGTTACAACACCAATCACGGGGGTTGTTAAGTGTACAATCTCCACAGTGATACAAGGAAATAATACCTTCGTACTTTACAATCTTCACCTGAACAACGAAATTACTACCAGGCTGGTACTACACATACATGACCTTCAGCGTCACAGCGAGTTGTCACCAGCTAGGGGCTTCATACAGATTTACTAGGTTTACTATTAGATACCTACACTTTGAACATAACGTCCTTATTACCAGTCCGGTACATCAAGGTATGTACTGTATAACACGGCACCACAGTTGCAACCAGGTGTTACAAGGTGAGTACTTAATAAACATGAATCCATTTTTACAACGAATTATTTCCATCTGGGTAGTTAGCAAACATGTCATCGAAATTTACAGCCACGCACAACCACATATATATTTAATAAGCCTGATATCGCAGTTTCCACGAAGTACTACCAGATATAGATATATATTTAAGTCACCGTTACAGCCTGTTGCTACCAGATATTTACTTAAATCACCCGTTACAGCTGAGTACTTCCAGATATTACTTAACACAGTTGGCATCACCGTTACACCCAGGTATTTCCGGTGTGATGACTTCAATGACAGTACGCATCGTCTCCGGTTCACTAGTTCTGCTAACTGACTTTCTTTCACTCCTCGGGGTCGCGGACTCATCTAGCAATAACAAGTAAAACAAACTTGTATACACAAAGGATTTAGGCAGGTGTTTAGAGATTGATGTTATGTTCTTAAGTAACTTAATTATGTTTTACTGTCAAAAGCATTAAGAGAAGATGTGACCACAGTTGACACATAACTAAATCAAAAAAAAACAAAAAAAGGAAACCAATGTATCTCATAGTTTTAAACAATTCTGACATTTAAAAAGTAACAAAAGAAAAGTATTAATGACACGATGCATCAATGCTAAGAAAAGCTATAAAGCTTATATAAACACCCAACTAATATATTGTTTACCCCACAGAAACATGCTTTAACACAAGTTGCCTGAACTAAAACAGGGGAGATGCAGTTAGTGACCTAGTTAATAACTTCTAATTACAGAACAATATCCATTTGTTTTTTTTTAAAGGAACATAAGCTTCAAATCAATTGGTTAATATGGAAAGATGTTGACGAAATAAAAATATATATTTGCTTATATAAGCATCATTATTTTTTTGGCCTGGCATATTTCAAATTAAAATTCCTTTTTTTTTAATTTCCATATAATCAAAACCCCATTTTATTTGCCAATTGTAATAATTTTTATATTATTTTTTCATAAATAATTTTTTCAACATTCATGTTTGAAATATATTTTAAAAACTACGATTTAAATTTATGCTTTTACCATTTCTTTCCTTTTTTTTCCCTTGTAGACTATCTGTATCAATGTATTTATTATACATTAAGATTTCAAAATGTAATAAGCATATGCACTATTCTTATAAACTTCAAGTCAAGGGAGTGTATAAGGCGATTAGGCAGTCTGTACATCTACGTAAGGCAGGCACGCACGCACACGAACACACATACACACACACACACACACACACACACACACACACACACACGCGCGCGCTATAATCGAACAAATCTAAACGTACCTGTAGACTGTTGTCGTCGTTTTGAATTGACCACTGTAAAGCTGGAGTTGAAATAAATGAGATTTACTTTTGAGCAGACTCAACACAACTAACTACTCCACATGTGTTCGATAATATATTAAGACAAAGCAATTCAAATATCGCGTTTACAACGTGTATCCCATCTGACTCTAGGATGGGGCCTTTTTAAAGGATTTTTGTTATTGATTATTTATTTTACATTTTATTTAAAGCCCAATCGTGTAGTACTGTATACCATCCATACATATTTTAATATGACGTCGATTTACCAACTAGACTAAAAATATGTGTTCTCATTAAACAATGTAAAGGCCATAATATAATATATTACGACGATGGCTTTGTTCAGACACGTGTAATGTAACGCACGAGTTACTTTTGATATTGTTGTTGTTGATTTGTGACTAGACTCGCTGCGACTTTTTCAAGCATTATAACCTGGACCTCAGATGGACTCGTGTTGCTATACAATGTATGGAGAAAGATTAATATAGTTATTTCTTGCAAAGATGACCCCCTTGATTGTTTAGGTGTCACACTACTGTTACAAGATTAAACACGTGCACTCTCTAGTTTAGCTTTTGTAATGACGATGCAGCTAAATACGTACTTTTATTTACAATCCATTGTAAAAAGTGTTCATGAAAAAAATTAACATAACAATTTGACTGTTAGGATTTGTTGAAAATGTGAACTGAACAAATAATTAGTTATTATATTCACACATGAAAATAATATAAAAAGTTATATGTATCATGATACCCACGCATGGTAATGATGCGGCTATTGCAATACTTACTATTACACCCAACTATGCTTATCTTGACGTGGTACAAAACGCGTATTATGATGCTTACCTATGATAATGATACGTACTCTAAAATGAAATGTTTTATGATATCCACCCATCAAAATTATAAAACCCACGCCTAGTAAAAAAACTATCATTATACTCACATATCAAAATCATAATTAACGCGCTTGTCACCCCACTTATCATGATACTGACCTATGATAATTATGACTCCCACAGCTATGACAATGCCGGTCCCTGTCATTATTGCTGACAGCACGTCCGTGTAAATAGGTTTCTCATCAGCCGCTTTTGATGGACCTGAAATATACAACTGTTACCTTAATACATGGCATCCTTACTTGTAGTATAACATATACAGGACCTGAAATACACAACTGTTACCTAAATACATGGCATCCTTACTTGTAGTATAACATATACAGGACCTGAAATACACAACTGTTACCTTAATACATGGCATCCTTACTTGTAGTATAACATATACAGTACCTGAAATATACAACTGTTACCTTAATACGTGGCATCCTTACTTGTAGTATAACATATACAGGACCTGAAATATACAACTGTTACCTTAATACATGGCATCCTTACTTGTAGTATATATACAGGACCTGAAATACACAACTGTTACCTTAATACATGAAGTCCTTACTTGTAGTATAACATATACAGGACATGAAATATACAACTGTTACCTTAATACATGGCATCCTTACTTGTAGTATAACATAAAAAAGGACCTGAAATATACAACTGTTATCTTAAAACGTGCCATCCTTACTTGTAGTATAACATATACAGGACCTGAAATATACAACTGTTACCTTAATACATGGCATCCTTACTTGTAGTATAACATATACAGGACCTGAAATATACAACTGTTACCTTAATACATGGCATCCTTACTTGTAGTATAACATATACAGGACCTGAAATACACAACTGTTACCTTAATACATGACGTCCTTACTTGTAGTATAACATATACAGGACATGAAATATACAACTGTTACCTTAATACATGGCATCCTTACTTGTACTATAACATAAAAAAGGACCTGAAATATACAACTGTTATCTTAAAACGTGCCATCCTTACTTGTAGTATAACATATACAGGACCTGAAATATACAACTGTTACCTGAAAACTTGTCATCCTTACTTGTAGTATAACATACAAAGGACTTGGAATATACAACTGTCACCTAAAAATTTTGCATTTTTACTTGTAAACATACAAAACAGATTTATACTATCTCGAAAATAAAATTATGATATGTCATTAAATTAAGCAGACAAAATGGTTACAATAGATCATATAAAATGATTATATTGAAAGAGACAAATGATGTTTTAAAATGTTACACAAATTCTGTTAAAATATTTTAGGAAATATTTAAAATGTGTTAATTATTTATTACATTTGGTTTATAAAAGCCTTTTTCCGTTATTATCATTTTAGAAATAAAACATTTCTTAAGGGAAAAAAACTATTTTTTTTTAATAATAACATAAAGATACATAAATACAATCGGCGTACTAGCTAAAGATGTTGTGCATACAATCTTACAATTTGAGTTTTTCTTTACTTAATATATTTCATTCAAATCTATTACGAATAAACATAACATATTAAAATCAAAACAAACTAATGTTTTTAACTTAAAAACAATGAAACCAAACACACTAACACGGGGTAATTACACTAATTAAGTTCAATCTACCACTAAACACTTGACACATGAAGCCACGCTTTTAAAATTATTTTATAACCCAAGAAATAAACGAAATTTAAATAACCCTGTTTTCTCATATCTGATAGTAAATTCTAACTTTTGCTCAATGATACTAACTTTGCATGATGTCCTTTGAGGACTCGTTGGTTGTGCACCGAGGATGACGTCCCACAAGTATGTCTTGTAAGCTGTTGGATAGACAGAACATAGGTTCACATATTTATCACATCATATGAGGAGTCAACTTGCAAAAACTACTAAGTCGATTTTAGCGGGAACATAAGTTACTGACAATTTTTTTTTAATGTTAAAACTCTACGGTATTCTTTTGGTTTCGTCATTTAAAACTTATAAACACGCTTCAGTTTATTGTTAAAAAATATGAAAATCTTGGAAAATCTGCTAAGCCGCTAAGATGTTTTAAATAAAGTATCAATTATTGGACTCATCTTAACACTCACAACATCTCTAGATCTACATGCCCTATTGAGTTCTAACTATTGATTATCCACTAATACGAGAGCTATAGCTACGAATATAGAAGTAACACATCTCCCTACCAGCTGCATGTGTCAGTGATTACATGTATCAGTGATTACATGTATCAGTGATTACATGTGTCAGTTATTACATGTGTAAGTGATTACATGTGTCAGTGATTACATGTGACAGTTGTAGCTGCAAATATAGGACTCACTCATTTCCGTCCCAGCTGCATGTGGCAGTGATTATATTCCACGAGCAGTAAGGATCTCTCAGTCCCACACAGGCGCTAAAAAGAAATAAAAAGGAAAGTTTCTATTTGGGGTGAAGTCAAATGACGTGTTTGCCTTGTTAGTTGTAATATAATTAAACTTTTAACTGTAAATTATTTACGCAAACGCAGGTTTAAAAACAAATAGCTTATGAATAAATTGTACTTATGACACTATCTCAAAGCTAATAACAAAACAAATTATTATTTACTTTTAAAAAATTGAATGCTAATTTATAAATTTGTTTCACATAATTAAAACTATTAAACGTTTGAAAGGTGATTTCATATGTAAATCATTATTTTTTAAGTTACTCTTATTATTTTAACTCATTTTTTGTAACAATAAAAAACATCAGCGTTTCTTCGGCACCATGGTTTTCTTGATTATCTCAAAACTGCAGTCGTTTATCCTGACATATCTAGCCTCATTTATATGCTTGCCTATAAATGAAAAGGACAATTGTATTTAATTTTGTTTTCTTTCTTTTTTTTCTTTCTTTAAATATCTCAGTAAACATTAGCCAGGATTTCTTGAAAGAAAACAAAGTGAGCTGAATATCAGACATTACCTTAATACAATAATTGTTTTTCGTTCCTGTCGAAAGATTTTTCGACAGCTCAAATTTTGTTAATAACATTTCTTAAACC
>CALYLW010001841.1:0-87767 GCA_944989445.1 Ampullaceana balthica
AAACGCTTAAGAATAAATATCTGTCCCCGTGAAATAAAATAAGGTGTTGACAAACTACAATGTATTTTCATGTATCTTTTTTCTCTGAACACGAAACAAAAAATATGATAACCAAAAACGATTTCGGGTCTTTGAAAGAATCAATGAAAATACGACCGCAGCGCTAAAGGGGCTGGGGATGAAAGAAAATGGTGTTTTGTGTTATTAGTAATACGGTTGTTTTAGTTTATGAGTAGGACGAATGCATTTACAGCAGTTATTAAAGTTTGTAGGGCTATACAATTTACAATAAAGTGTTTCTGAAAGCATGTCATTGGCTACTGTGTCAAACAAAGCGCTTGGATGGTGGCTAGGTTGCATTGCTTTGTATAGCGGTCATGATGGAGAAAAATTGTGCAGCGTTTCGAACGGGCACCCGGATACCCGTTCAAAAATTTGGACTGCTAACCGGGCAGCTTTTTCATCAATATTGACAGCCTTCAATATCTAAAACACTTCAGCTTTTACCAAACATTCGTCATGAAGCTAATAAAATCCCCGTCATCAGAGATATTAACTAACACGGGGGTGTAACACAGGAAGCGTGGTGAGTGACCTACAGACACTCATGACAAACATGGCCGTATTACCGCACAAAACTCGCATCCCAAAAGCTTTCATTTAACATATATGTTTGGAAATGCAACGGTCTTAACAAAAACTGCGCACAGAAATATCAAAACCTAGCACTGTTTGAACGCATTGTGTAGAAAGTACAGGAGCGCAACGTCTCAGCATGTCTGAAAATGTAATCCATGCGCAATCATGTGCGCACACGGAGAGTTGCATGAAATACTGCGTACATCTTGGTTGGTGTGAAATACTGCGTACATAAAGGTTTGTGTGAAATACTGCATACAAGAAGTTTTGTAAGAAATACTGCATACGTCAAGGAGGATTGAAATATTGCGACAATTAGTGGTTTGTAGCACGCATTGGTTTTTCTTTCAAGACTTTAGCTCAACTCGCCAATTTGTATGCACTCAAATCGTATTTCAGAGATAGAAAAATACCACATCCTGCAATAAAGCATTGCAAGCTCAGATAAATCACATACTCAGATAAATCACATATTCAGATAAATCACATACTCAGATAAATCACATGTTCAGATAAATCACAAATCAGACCTTTTTGATACTATACGGATTTATTTGTGCAATTTTGATTTAGCCTATTATACGCAACCTCCAACTGAGGTATAAAGAGAAAAAAAAATACCAAAAAAACCAACCCCAACCCAACCCCCCCCCCACACTTGAACAGAATATATAAAGAAGAAGACGCCCCTGGATACTAGTGAAGAGGCCCCCCCTATTTGTATTGGTGTCCATGAGAGTGATAAGTTTGTCTCCTCTGTCATACACGCCCACAGCACTGACGGTGTAAAGATAACGGTCGACGCCTGCAAGGAACGAGGTGACCTGACCCCAAAACGTCTGCTTGGGTTGCAAGGTCTGTCTGAAGGCAAGACTTGGGCGTTTAAGGTTTTTAAATCCCTTATATTAACTTCGCGGCCGTCTCTCTCTGTCTTGGGCTCGGCGGGCGGAAAAACAGAAGTCAAAAATGACCCACTTCCCATGATCCGATCGAACTGAAATTTGGCACACGGACCCGTCTGACCTAACAATGCCTCGTATCAAAATTTCAGATCAATCGAACGTACCGTAAATAAATTAATGCATTTTTAGTTTATCCTTATATGAGGTATGTAATTTAAATTCACGGTTTGTTATTGTTTTTTTCCCACGTGAAATTTTGAGCTGACGCATTGAGGCGACCCAACGAAGCGACGGGCGCTTTTGTTAACATTTTACGTGTCACTCTGAGCTCGGTCAAGCGAATCGGTGACCATAATTTTCCCCTCTCCCTCCCACCCTCCCCCCCCCCACTAGGGTTATGATGCAAAGTTGAGTTAAGACAGATTCAGTCTGTAAATGTTTGAAAATAATCAATACTTTTAGTTATGTCTCATATATAAGGGATTTATAGTCAAAAACTTTGTTTTTACTGGTTTGTTTTTTAAATCCCTTATATTAACTTCACCGGCGTCTCTGTCTCTCTGTATCTCTGTCTGTCTGTCTTGGGCGGGCGAAAAATTAGAAGTAAATAAAACAAACCCGTAAAAACAAAGTTTTCAGCTCGATCGGATCACGGGAAGTGGGTCATTTTTTACTTTTAATTTTCCGCCCGCCCAAGACAGACAGAGAGAGAGACAGAGACGGCCGCGAAGTTAATATAAGGGATTTAAAAAGAAACAAACCCGTAAAAACAAAGTTTTTGACTATAAATCCGTTATATATGAGACATAACTAACAGTATTGATTATTTTCAAACATTTACAGACTGAATCTGTCTTAACTCAAGTTTGCTTCATAACCCTGGGGGGGGGGAGGTGTGGGTGGGAGGGGGGAGGGGTGGGTGGGAGGGGAAAAAACATTGACAGACTGATACCGAGTGATGTCCCTTGTCTTTAATAAATTGGGGTGGGACGTGAGGGGGTGTCGGCTCGACGGTCGGCGTCAACTCAAACTCACGTGGAATTGGAAGAAAAAAAACACAAAAAAAACGTGAATTTAAATTACATACCTCATATAAGGATAAACTAAAAATGCATTAATTTAATTACGGTACGTTCGATCGATCTGAAATTTTGTTACGGGGCATTGTTAGGTCAGACGGGTCCGTGTGCCAAATTTCAGTTCGATCGGATCATGGGAAGTGGGTCATTTTTGACTTCTGTTTTTCCGCCCGCCGAGCCCAAGACAGAGAGAGAGAGAGAGACGGCCGCGAAGTTAATATAAGGGATTTAATTAAACAACCCCGTAAAAACAAAGTTTTTGACTATAAATCCCTTATATATGAGACATAACTAACAGTATTGATTATTTGCAAACATTTACAGACTGAATCTGTCTTAACACAAGTTTGCTTCATAACCCTAGGGGGGAGGGGTGGGTGGGAGGGGGAGAGGGGAAAAGTCTGGTCACCGATTCACTTGACCGAGCTCAGAGTGACACGTAAAATGTAAACAAAAGCGCACCGTCGTTTCGTTGGGTCGCCTCAATGCTCAAACTTTCACGTGGCAAAAAAACAATAAAAAACCGTGAATTTAAATTACATACCTCATATAAGGATAAACTAAAAATGCATTAATTTAATTACGGTACGTTCGATCGATCTGAAATTTTGATACGATGCATTGTTAGGTCAGACGGGTCCGTGTGCCAAATTTCAGTTCGATCGGATCATGGGAAGTGGGTCATTTTTGACTTCGGTTTTTCCGCCCGCCCGCCGAGCCCAAGACAGAGAGAGAGAGAGAGAGAGAGACGGCCGCGAAGTTAATATAAGGGATTTAAATAAACCAGTAAAAACAAAGTTTTTGACTATAAATCCCTTATATATGAGACATAACTAACAGTATTGATTATTTTCAAACATTTACAGACTGAATCTGTCTTAACACAAGTTTGCTTCATAACCCTAGGGGGGGAGGGGTGGGGGGGGAGGGGGAGAGGGGAAAAGTCTGGTCACCGATTCGCTTGACCGAGCTCAGAGTGACACGTAAAATGTAAACAAAAGCGCACCGTCGTTTCGCTGGGTCGCCTCAATGCTCAAACTTTCACGTGGCAAAAAAACAATAACAAATCGTGAATTTAAATTACATACCTCATATAAGGATAAACTAAAAATGCATTAATTTAATTACGGTACGTTCGATCGATCTGAAATTTTGATACGATGCATTGTTAGGTAAGACGGGTCCGTGTGCCAAATTTCAGTTCGATCGGATCATTGGAAGTGGGTCATTTTCGACTTTTGTTTTTCCGCCCGCCGAGCCCATGAGATGATGAGAGAGAGACAGAGAGAGAGAGACGGCCGTGAAGTTAATATAAGGGATTTAAAAATGACTCACTTCCCGTGATCCGATCAAGCTGAAATTGGGCACACGGACCCGTCTCACCTAACAATGCATCGTATCAAAATTTCAGATCGATCGAACGTACCGTAATTAAATTAATACATTTTTAGTTTATCCTTATATAACGTATGTAATACAAATTCACTGTTTGTTATTGTTTTTTCCACGTGAGTTTGAGTTGACGCTTAGACGTCGACCGTCGTGCCGACACCCCCTCACGTCTCATCCCCCGTTAAAAGACAGGGGACATCACTCGGTGTCAGTCTGTAAATGCTCATCGCGTTGGAATATAAACAATATTGTTAGTTATGACTCATAAATAAGTGATTTATAGTCAAAAACTTTGTTTTTACGGGTTTGTTTTATTTCGATTTCTTTATTAGCTCAGCGAATAACTGAGCTAAATATTTTTAGGGCAGTGAAGCAAGTCAAATAAGCGGGATTAGAGAATTTAGAGTTCAAAGATTTCTTTTTTTTTAATACGAGCAACCAAGCCCGTCCAAGGACGTTCCGCCACCGTTGGGTGGCATATTGTAACTCCCCTTCAACAGCCGTCTCGACCGGCATACATGTGCATCACGTCGAAAATAATATTCATTATAGTTAAAATAAATAACTCGTAAAAACAGCTTTTGACGTTTGCGGATAACTCAAAATAAAGTCTTGGAAGAAATACTGCACCCAAAATAACTCGTTTTGAACGTCCGCGTAAACTTGATATGATTGGCTGTATGAGTCATGTGTGTTTGAGAGACCAATCGCTATCGATGACAGGACAGAACTTAGCCTTTTATTATATAAGGATTTTTTGCTTTTAAATTGTTAGTTTATTGTAATCTCCACATCCCCCATATCTCTTTCTCTCTCTTTCTCTCATTCTCTCTCTCCCTCCCTCTCACGCGCTCACTTGCTGGCTAGGGATATCCATAAATTATGCCAAAGAAATATAAAGGGTGTTATTTTTTTTCTTAGTTTTGACATTTATTGACTGTGCAAGGTGGCGTACCGATGGTCAAGGGTTCGAATCTCCGTGAAGGCTGGGATTTTATTCCCGGGACCAAGGGTGTCCCTGATTCCACCCGGCTGAGTCACTTGCCAACAGACCGGCATACTCTGTTGACACAATAATCTTCTGTATAGGAGGAGCGTCTGTATCGATAAGACAAGACATGGGATTGGGTAAAGAGGAGGGGGCCCTCAGGGTATTTTGACGTCAACACTTTGTTACTCTAATTATTTATGTTTCTATAAATTATTATTTAAAAAAATTTGTTGAGGTTTAATAAAAAATTTTTTATAAATAATTTAAAAGTCATATTCATTCACATGTGCACAGGTCCCTGATGGCTATCTGCCAGGCCTTGCCCATGGACTTTAAATCATACTGATTTTATTCATGCTAAAAGTCTCTCAAACAAGACAAGTTTTATGTCAACTTGCCTAAAAGGACAATAGAGATAAACATTTTAAAAGAATAATTTAAATAATCACTAATTAAATTTTACAAATGTTAAATAATGTAAAACTAGTATAATTTATCATGTCCTTGAAACTGTAGTTTGAAATATAATTAGGAGGTTCAGTTGGGGCGGGTGCCGGGGGGGGGTGGAGGGACGGCCGACATTTTTTAAAATAATTTTTATTTGGGTTACCATTCAAAGTTCAACTGTTGACAAAAGAGAGACGTAAAAAAAAACCATTGCTGCTCTAATTTATGACGATTATAAACATCTTGTGTTAAATAAGCCTATGAACCGATAACGTAAGATACACCCATGAGATAGTTGCCCCACGGGATCGCCTTCGTCAATTACCCGTGTAGCCGCTAACTTCATTTACCCCGGGAATCGCTAACGTTATTTACCCCGGGAATCGCTAACGTTATTTACCCCGGGAATCGCTAACGTTATTTACCCCGGGAATCGCTAACGTTATTTACCCCGGGAATCGCTAACGTTATTTACCCCGGGGAATCGCTAACGTTATTTTACCCCGGGAATCGCTAACGTTATTTACCAGTGAAATAGATTTAGTTATTACCAATGGAATGGCTAACGTTACCTGGCCGTAGAACTACACCCTAGGGTTTGTGCGGTGGAGGGGAGGGGGAGGATTTCAAGACCGTAAATAATCTGAATGGCAGCTTTATGGAATAGCCGCGGTGCACAACTCCAGGTTTGCTATTCAAGGCGACGCCTATGCAGAACCACTTCTTCGATGGGTAGATCCACATTACGACTGCCCTCGCCTGTCCGGTTGGTTGAAGGTAAATAGGCGTACTTTCCAAGAAGAGCGTTCCCTCCGTGCCGCTTCGCCGCCCAATAGTGTATTGATACTTGGTCCCATAAAAAAAAGCGCTGGTATTATGGGTTGTAGTCTTGAGACTGCAGGCGCGATAATTTTAGTCCTTAAAGTTTTTTAAGGTCATTGAGATGCTCATGAAATAGATAAGGCATTCGTTACCTCTGGCATTGAATGCAACAGTTACCTCTGGCATTGAATGCAACAGTTACCTCTGGCATTGAATGCAACAGTTACCTCTGGCATTGAATGCAACAGTTACCTCTGGCATTGAATGCAACAGTTACCTCTGGCGTTAAATGAATATAACTTCCCCCCTCCCCCTGCGCTGAAAGCTATGAAGACCCAAAAAATGGCTGGGCACTCATTATTTGAACGCCAGACAGCTGGGATAAGTGTACGTATGACAGGGACGCCCACTTTTACGACCTTGGACGACACCATTTTGGAAACCACAGAGTAAACAACATTATTTATAACCCAATCTAACGATTTTTAATGAAAAGCGTCCGATTTTCCTTTCGTATAACTCAGTATCGCTTCATTCTATCAACGTGTAAATAATTATATTCTCTATAAAAAAATATAATGTGCAAAAAGAAAAAACAAAAAAACACAAAAAAACACAAAAAAAAACACAAAAAAAAACACCAAAAAAAAACACAAAAAAAAACACCTCAATTACGTTTCTCGTCTCCAACAAACATAAGTATTCGAATACGAATTTAGTTACTGTGACAGTAATCGTGTATTTGCAACCTTATTTGGTCTTATTCCGTACTAATACATTATGAGATGAGCGACGTTCACATTCAACAAGCAGATTGGCGTACAATGAGACTGAGAGCATTCTTAGCTTTTGAGAGTAACAAAGAAACCACTTTTTCGTAAGTGAATTTAAAACTGGTATAAAATACACGGATATATACAACAATTTCAAACGTATTTACTAAAACTTGGAAACGGCGTCACGTGTGAATCTAAACGAGAGCCTCTGTGTCGTAAATTGATTTTAAAATATCTAACTTATTAAAGATGGAATATTGTGTTTTTTTATTGTTTTTTAATGAAATAATTTGTTTCTTTTCGAATTTTTTAAGTTTAAAAAATGATTTGGTCTTTAAAAAGAAATACATAAACAGGTAAAAAATTCATACGCAATTTAATCTATGATTCATGAAACGATCTTAAAAAATAAACAAAAGGATTTTAGTCTTGAAGAATGAGATTGATAAACGAAAGTTATTTAAATAATGTATTCCGTGATTTCTGAAGTTAAGTTAAAAGTAATTGGTAAGTAGTTTAGTGTAATTGGTAAGTAGTTTAGTGTAATTGGTAAGTAGTTTAGTGTAATTGGTAAGTAGTTTAGTGTAATTGGTAAGTAGTTTAGTGTAATTGGTAAGTAGTTTAGTGTAATTGGTAAGTAGTTTAGTGTAATTGGTAAGTAGTTTAGTGTAATTGGTAAGTAGTTTAGTGTAATTGGTAAGTAGTTTAGTGTAATTGGTAAGTAGTTTAGTGTAATTGGTAAGTAGTTTAGTGTAATTGGTAAGTAGTTTAGTGTAATTGGTAAATAGTTTAGTGTAATTGGTAAGTAGTTTAGTGTTATTGGTAAGTAGTTTAGTGTAATTATTAAGTAGTTTAGTGTAATTGGTAAGTAGTTTAGTGTAATTGGTAAGTAGTTTAGTGTAATTGGTAAGTAGTTTAGTGTAATTGGTAAGTAGTTTAGTGTAATTGGTAAGTAGTTTAGTGTAATTTGGTAAGTAGTTTAGTGTAATTGGTAAGTAGTTTAGTGTATTGGTAAGTAGTTTAGTGTAATTGGTAAGTAGTTTAGTGTAATTGGTAAGTAGTTTAGTGTAATTGGTAAGTAGTTTAGTGTTATTGGTAAGTAGTTTAGTGTAATTGGTAAGTAGTTTAGTGTAATTGGTAAGTAGTTTAGTGTTATTGGTAAGTAGTTTAGTGTAATTATTAAGTAGTTTAGTGTAATTGTGTAAGTAAGTTTTAGTGTAATTGGTAAGTAGTTTAGTGTAATTATTAAGTAGTTTAGTGTAATTGGTAAGTATTTTAGTGTTATTGGTAAGTAGTTTAGTGTAATTATTAAGTAGTTATGTGTTTCTTTTGTCAGCTCTCTGGTTGAACAGTTTTTATTTCTATTATTGGTTAAATTCAATTTGATTCTAGAGGATGAGTCAACAAACATAATTGAACTACATAATTCGTTGATGTCGTTGTTTAATCTAAAAAGGCAATTTTTCGGTTTAAAAATTCATACGTGCAATTTTAACTGACATTGCAATATTTGAATATCAGATTTAGGGGTCGAGTGGCATGCGCGTTCTGCTAGCGTGCGGATCGTCGCGGGTTTGAATCTCCAATTAGGCAGGGATTTGTTCCTGGAGCCAAGGGTGTCATTGAGTTCACAAAGTTTCGAATGGGTACTTGACGCTAGTAAGAAAAAAAAGGCGGCTGGGCAATTATTTTCCATTGGTTAAATAATTAAATCTGATGGCTTATTAGTCCAACACTTGCACCAAATGTGCGTCCTCAAGTTGTAGTCCAACACTTGCACCAAATGTGCGTCCTCAAGTTGTAGTCCAACACTTGCACCAAATGTGCGTCCTCAAGTTGTAGTCCAACACTTGCACCAAATGTGCGTCCTCAAGTTGTAGTCCAACACTTGCACCAAATGTGCGTCCTCAAGTTGTAGTCCAACACTTGCACCAAATGTGCGTCCTCAAGTTGTAGTCCAACACTTGCACCAAATGTGCGTCCTCAAGTTGTAGTCCAACACTTGCACCAAATGTGCGTCCTCAAGTTGTAGTCCAAGAGATGGATGTGACGCCATCAGGAAGGTTTTGCACACGATCCTTCCAGGGGTGTCGTTTGGACTTGGCAGCCTGTTGGCTGTTATAAATTAGAACGCATTAGAAATTGAACTAAATGGATTATAAAACAACATGATTACATTTTGAAAATGACTCCAAAAAAATATACGAATAAATCCTAGCCTCTTTAAATAAAGTGTTTTTTTTTCTTTTTCTTTTACATTGTTAAAAGACAAATAACTTGATGTTGCATCTTTTATAGCTCAATTTTTAGTGATGCTTAGCTTTTGTGTTTTTTTTAAATTTTAATTAAAAAATGAATGCCAATTAAAGCGTAAAAAGTTTATATAGTGAGATAAAACTGGGCTGGCTTAATGTGGTGAGAAAAGTTGTCACTTTTGATTAAAGCCTCGTAAGGTTTCATAAGTTGACGATTATTATTTCATTTTCTACGTTTTTCTCATTCAAATTGTAAGTTAAATCAATAACACTTTTATTTCTTTTTTAGGGTAGGACTGCTAAATTAAAGATGAATTACTCCAATTATTCGAACAATAGTCTTATCACAAGAATTCAGATTGATTTTCGTACTCCAGAGAGAATTAAAAGAGCTACTCCATATGTCGTCATCGCTACAGGAATATTACCAAATCTGTGGATCCTTCTCGCTCTGTTGATGTATTGGTGAGTTCTTAGAGGTTTATTGTTTAAAGACGACTGTTACGTCAGTGCCAGGTCTGGCACAGCGCCACGGTCCCCAGGTCTTGGTGCGCTCTCTGATGTCTGGGAACAACAGCCAGGGGAGAACACTCAAGAAGACTTAAGTCTCTGACAGTAAACAAGCAAAAACGTCGAAGAGTAACCTGAAAGAAAAGCATGCGCAATAAATCAGTTTGCAGCGTATGTTTCCTTCACCTGATGTACGCCTTGCCGATCACACCTATTCAAGTGTTAATTTCAACGAGGCTTCCACTGTTCCACGGAGTAGGTTGCCCTTTGCAAACCGTTTTAGCAACATTCAACTAATGCAGGATTTCATCGCTAACTGGACGTTGGTGCTGATGATCGTAGTTTTCATCGCTCATATTTGTGACTTCAAGCCGAACGTAAGAGTCGCCAGGTTTACATCTTTTCTTGGAACATACGCCATCTTGGCCTTACTTTGGGTGGCCTCCCTTGACCTTATTCCTGCCCTTAGGATATCGACAGCCCAAAGTTTTGCGGGGTTTCACCTCAGCTTCCCCATCCCAAGTAGCTGTTTAAATTTTTTTCCAGCGACTCGTTAATTATCACATTTCTGGACACGGCCGTTCATTTGTTGATTGCTGTGGCTCTCATGGTGATGGCTGTTGTATTGAGGCGGCGGCGGTCTACGAGAGGCATGCAGGTTGAGCTTCTTGATCGAGGGCTGGCAATCGACAACCATTTCGGATACACAGCAGCTGTCGTTGTGATGCTAGCATGTGATCTACCCCAGGCGTTACAAATTTTTGAGCTCTTGGATATTGATACGCTCCACAGGTTGGCTTATTTTAAAAAAAAAGAATTTAAGAATACAATTTGTTACAACTTATTTATCGTGAAATAAAATCCAAAATTTTACAAATTTCATTTGTACTCTGATAAACGTTTGACAACTCATTCAAATGGTTAACACAAATTATGTTGTAGTAATAGAAACATTTTGACATTTACTTGACATTAGGTCAATAAAAAGCGGCCGAAGAGTAAAATTAAATTATTTCATCGAATTCATCGTCGCCCAAATTTTTTATTTAGTATAATTCAGATTTGTAAACTAATGAATTGAAAATCTTGGTTTATATTAAAACTTTATGTTTTCGACGAGAGGATGTTCTACAAGGAAATGATATAAGAACATGTTATTCTTTCAGGTAACTCTTCGACGTTTTTGCTTGTTTACTGTCAGAGACTAAAGTCTTCTTGAGTGTTCTCCCCTGGCTGTTGTTCCCAGACATCAGAGAGCGCACCAAGACCTGGAGACCGTGGCGCTGTGCCAGACCTGGCGCTGACGTAACAGTCGTCTATAAACAAGAAACCTCTAAGAACTCGCCAATACATCAATAATTGATTTTGTTATTTTGGTTAAAAAAAAACCCTTTTTCTTCGTTTAATGCATTTGAAAGTTCACGTATTAAACAGTAATAATTAGCGCATGACAAACATAAGAACCAAGAGAATTAGTAAAATTCAAAGTTCTTCATTTATCTATACTCATAAAAGGCAAAGCCCTGACTCACTCTCTCACTCATCACTAATTCTCCAATTTCTTATGTAGGTAGAAGCATGAAATTTGGGAATTTGGTGAATAAACTATTACAATGATAATTAATTGGCGTAAAAGTATTTTAAATTACAACTCATTGTTGGTCAGGGACCCGCCCATAATGTAGTTTTTTCCTTATAAAAGCTTTATAAAAATGTGTGTAAACTTTGGCTACTGTTTAAATGGGTGGATTTTGACCAAACTTGTGACATAAAAACTTGGGTGCCCATTTTAAAATACTATATGACTATAAAGTCCTCATGATAATTGCGCAAACTTGACGAATATAGAAAAAACCCAGTAAATCCATCATGGTCCCGATTGAAATCAACAGGTGTTTTAAAATTTAGCTTCTGCACATCTGCACCGATTGGACTCGGGCCGGGGGGGGGGACTTAATGTCATTTTGTTCCTTATATAAGCCTTGTAAATTTATTGTAGTCTCTTATCGTCATGAAACTTTAAACATTTGCTGAGTACATTCCCACAAAGGGTTCTGGCTAAAATAGATTTTCTTGATTAAACTTGGTTCATAAGATTTTTCTGACTAATATTTAGACATTATTGGGCATTTAAACCCTGATGTCCAAACTTTCAGCAGGTTTTATTTCAAAATTCTCAGCGTAACGGCCGCAACGGTGGACAACGTTAGCCACGTGAAATGTTCGTATTTATAGCCACATCTTCGCGAAATTTGGTAGGCGGCTTCCTAGTTGTCACAGACACAGACGGACGTACTTATTTCCATTGGTTGTCATCAATGTTCACTTTAAGCCGCGCAGACATCTGACCGACTCCGCAGCAGCAGTTTAGAATTACCGCGCAGTAAAATTTGCACACAAAAAATGGATGCTGCGCAACTTTGCACACGAGTTGTTGTTTTTTTTTACTTTGCACACGGACCAATGAACCTTAGAGGAAACATTTGTTGCCATATTGAACTTTTTAAAAGGTCTCTGTTACTCTTGGTCCTATCTTCAAAATATTCGGTACGTGATATTCCTACGCGAAAATAATCATTTTTTTTCTACTTCGTACGGCGGGTATTTTGCTAGTATATTCTAATAAAAGGCAAAGCCCTGAGTGACAAACTCATCACTAATTCTCCAATTTACAGTGAAGATAGAAACATGAAACTTTGGGAACCTATTTAATACACCCCTTCAATGGTAATAGATAAATCATAATTAAATTATCACTCACTGGGTCCGGGGACCCAAATGTAGTTTGTTTTTTCCCGGCATAAATGAGATATTAAAAACCAGTTAAAACTTTGGATACTGTGTAAATGGATGGATCTTGACTAAACTTGGTTTATAAAAACTTGAATGCCCATATTATATACTATTGGGCATTAAACTCATATTTTCCATTCTTTTTGAGCTGGGAGACACTAATCTCTTTTTCGTAACGTTTAAGACACTTTCTCCACTCGATTTTACATGATCTTTACAAATATTGGTAAAACATATTTCAGCCTTGAGCTAGATTCAAATCAATTGCTGTTTTGAACTTAAATCTTACACCGATTGGGCCCCAGTACCCAATTTGTAGTTTTTTAAAGCCGTTTAAATAGTACTTTTTTCATCTAACTGCTATAAAACCTTTAGAAGTTGTTGATTACGCTCCCATAATTGTTTCTGACAAAAAGAGTTGTTAAAATAAAACCTTTTTAGGGGCTGGGGGCAGAAAATGTCAGTTTTAAATGGAGTTATCTAAAATTATGTTAAGCATCTTCTGGGTAAAAGGATGAATTCCTGAACAAATTTGATGTAAAAAAAAATTGATATCCCGTAGTAAAATTATGTCGGGTAATAAACACCTAACATAATTTGAGTTGCGCTTAAATCCATATTCAGTACAAACTACTGCTGTTAATCATTGTAGTCCACTATTAATTCCATAAGATCAAAGCATAGAGCATTAAGGGGCCGTCCATAAAGAACGTCACGCTCTTTTTGAACATTTTTGACCCCCCTCCCCCCTGTCACAAACTGTCACAAATCTTGGGACGCCCCTAAAGTACCTCATACTTACGATTTTTTAAAAAATGAACACCTAATTAAAATATTAAATTTAATACTTAAAATTCACTTCACTATTAAACTGTATTAAAATAAATAAATAGGGTTGTACCGGATTCAAAATTTTGAAATCCGACCGGAGCCGGATTAGGCCGGATTTACGAAGTCAAACCCGGCCGAAGCCAGAGTCAGATTTGTTAAAATGGGCAGATTCCGGATTTGCCGGACGCATCATGAATATATATAAATTAGGGCTGTAGCGGCCAACCTGATTTATGAAGTGAAGTCCTGCCGAAGCCGAATCCGGAGCAGGATTTGCAAAAATAGCCGGATTCCAGATTTGCCGGAACTGGATTCGAAATCCGGTGCACCCCTACTGAAAAGAAGTATCAGATTATTAAAATGACTTTAATAGTAGAATAGTAGAATAGTTAACAGTTGTCACAGTTATTCAATGAAACTGTAACTCAATCTAGATCGAATTTGAAAACAAAAATTGCAACAATTAGACTCGACAATTATATAATACACATCATTTATCTGCTACCTTTTCATTTACAATGGGCGATGTCAAGTTTTAGATATTCTTCCGATTATGCAACCTATTGACACAGGATAAGAAGTAGATTAGCGAAACTTGACCTCACCCATTTATTAGATAATAAAAAGGAAACAAAACAGTTTAACTAAAAAAAGACTAGATTGACAAATTATGTGACCAACTCTTATGCTATATTGAATCTGTTTATTATGGTCCTATGAATTATGTTTAATTCAGGACATCATCTTACAACGGTGAAGTGCAGTGTACATCCATAATTACGACTGACATCAATCTTTCACAATCATCGTTTCCTGGAAGGATAATTCCAGACAGATCAACTCGTTCTCATCTAGCCACTCAACAGCCTCTTTATGTGCATTTTCTCTTCTAGCAATAACTGCCACTGGTTCTCTTTGCCTTCTAGAAGCGATTCTCAAAGTACGGATGCGTTTTATCTGAGTTGATTCTTAAACAGTTTGGGTGTGCACATTCTCCTGAGCCCGAGCTCTGTGTTTTCCTGCATGTTTATTCAACATTGTTTGTGAGGCTAAATATAAATGACATATTCTTTGCAAATTCGATCAAGTAAGCTGGTCTGCAAAGATGCACAATAAAGATCATATGGTTTTACTTTGAAAACTCCTGTTGATCTCGGCATAATGCCAATCAAATTTGAGAGTTTTTGTGCAAGGAAGAAAACTTATGAGAATCTGCATCTTCTCTTTCTGAAGCTCTAAGTCCATCAGTTGTTTGGTTAATTGTGATCAGAGGAGGAAAGAATCTCGAAGGTAAAACGTTGAAATATGAGCTTCGTACTTTGTCGCAACATTGTCCTGATATTTAATAATTTGAGTGAAATATTGGCTGGTTCGAACATGATTGTCAAACCATTCTTGATCCTTCTATATGAGTCCTGCTGCATCAAATTCAGATTTATGAACAAAACATTCAGTAGATACGCATTTCATGCTATTTTGACATAAAACTATTTCAAATGTTTCAAAAAAAATTTGAACATTTTTTTCACAGCTATTTAAATTTTACTAAAAAATTTTTTTAAAATAAATTAGAAAATAAAATTATATAAAAAAAATGTGTGACATCACCCATGGCCGTAACCCCCACTCCTCCCCCCTGTCACAAACTGTCAAACTTTCTTACACCCCTCCCCCCTTGGACCTTGACGTACTTTATGGACGGCCCCTAAGTAGTAACTTGCAGCTGACTGAACTACTTGGAAAGAAAAGCAATAGCTATCATTCAGATTTTAAAAAAAACGTGTATTTTTGCATGTTTACTGTAATTTAATGAAATATCCTTAAAATTGAATGCATTAGTTACGTCTGGCATTGAATGCATTAGTTGCGTCTGGCATTGAATGCATTAGTTACGTCTGGCATTGAATGCATTAGTTACGTCTGGCATTGAATGCATTAGTTACGTCTGGCATTGAATGCATTAGTTACGCCTGGGATTATTGCATGTAGTCTGGCATTGAATGCATTATTTACGTCTGGGATTATTGCATTAGTTATGTCTGGCATTGAATGCATTAGTTACGTCTGGCATTGATAGCATTTGTTACGTCTGGCATTGAATGCATTAGTTATCGTCTGGCATTGAATGCATTAGTTACCTCTAGCATTGAATGCATTAGTTACCTCTTGAATTAAATACATTAGTTACCTATGGCATTGAATGTGATTATTGCCCTTGGCACTAAATGCATTAGTCACATCTGGCACTAAATGCATTAGTCACAGTCTGGCACTAAATGCATTAGTCACATCTGGCACTAAATGCATTAGTCACATCTGGCACTAAATGCATTAGTCACATCTGGCACTAAATGCATTAGTCACATCTGGCACTAAATGCATTAGTTACCTCTAGCTTTGAATGTGATAGTTGACATTGTATTTGAATGGCTATGAACCCACCCCACCGCCTGAAGCTTTAAAGACCACGATACTGCATGTAAGTCAGACAGCAGGGATTAGTTACATTGTACATTGACGCGGCAGAAACGCCCACTTTAACGACCTCGGCCTTGGCAGTCACATTTGGAAACTAGAGGAAACACAGTTTTATTTATAACCTAAACAAACAGTATTGACCGATAGGCATCCGATGTACACTTTATAAAATACAGTATTTTTTAAATTTTATCCGTTACCAAAATAATTCTATTCATTGATATCAATTTTAAAAAAATATAATGTTTTTAAAAAAAAACAACATCCGATACCTTTAACGTCTCCAACAAAACATAAGTAATCGAATAAAAATTTCTTGACCGTGATAGTACTCGATTGTTTGCCTGCCTTACTTGGTCTGGTTCCATATTAATCCGTTTTGGGGTTGAGTTGTGTCCACATTCAGCAAGCTGATTTGATCGTGAATGTTATTGGCGTGCTATAACACACTACAGGGTCTGAGAGCATTCTTAGCCTTTGCGAGTTACTAAGAAACCACTTAAGTAAGTAAGCGAATTAAAAAATAAGTATGATACACAGATCAAATAAAACTATTTAAAACTTAGTTACTTAAAATTGAACGAGGCTTCACGTTTGAGTCTAAACGCGAGCCATTGAGAGGTAAATTTTATTTTCATCTATCTACATTAGTAACATGAAATAGTGCATCCCTTTCTTTCTAAGTTTGAATCTTGTATTTTTTTTAGACGTATAAAATGATTTGCTCTTTAAAATGAATTAAATACAAAGATTACAGCGTTATATGCAATTTAATATATCGTTCATCAATGTATCTAATAATGTTTATGAAATAATCGTGGAAGGCAATATTAGTTAGCGAACGATATTTATTTAATAATTTATTCAGTGGTTTTTGAATTGAAGCATTATATAATTGGTTAGTATTTAAATGTAATTGTTAAGTAGTTTAATTTATTCGGTGAGTAATTTATTGTAATTTTGTAAGTAGATTAATGTAAATTGTAATAGTTTAGTGTAATTAGTAAGTAGTGCAAAGTATTTGGTAAATAGTTTAGTGTAATTCTTAAATAGTTCAGTGTAATCGGTAAGAAATTCAGTGTAATCGGTAAGAAGTTCAGTGTAATCGGTAAGAAGTTCAGTGTAATCGGTAAGAAGTTCAGTGTAATCGGTAAGAAGTTCAGTGTAATAGGTAAGAATTTCAGTGTAATCGGTAAGAAGTTCAGTGTAATCGGTAAGAAGTTCAGTGTAAGTGGTAAGTGGATTACAGTCACTGGTAAATAGGTTTGTCTAATTGGTAAATATTTTAATATATTTGGTAAGTAGTCTAAGATATTTGATAAATACCTAAGACTTTATTTTCTCAGTTCTCTGGTAAAACATTTCATTTCTATTGTTTGTTAAGACTCATTTTGGTTACTGAGGTGAGTAAGCTAAAATATTTGGGTTATAGAGGGGTTGACGTCATCACGTTATAAATCATTATTCGTCCGCCATCTTTGTTGCTATGCAACGTGACAAAAGTGGCGGCAGGGGATAAAAATTAGTCCAACACTTAAGCTAGCTAAAAAATGGTGAAAAAAAAGGGTGTGGGGGAGACATTTTTTAATTTGTTAACATTTTAGCAACGTCCCGATGGGGGAAAAGCTATTTTAAAAATTTGGTATTTTTAAATTTAAAAAAAAACTACGGTAGATCAAAACTACATTATATAAGAAATTTAAGGTTCTAAAATATGTATAAAAATAAATGAGATATTTCAACTTACTTTTCAAATGTCAAAAAAACAAGAATGAGGAGAATACATTTAAGAAAAAAAATTACATTTAAAAACACTTTGATAATGTCGTTACTGCAACACGAGCGTCTCGAGACTAAAAAAAAATTAATTATAAATTATTGAAATTATAAATTGGGCATTGGCTTACATTCAGAACTCAGCATTGAACTTACTGCATTGTTAGGCCGCTGGAGAAACAATAGAAAGTGAACGGCAAAAAGAGTTTGTAGCCTATTGTAGACCTGCCAGCCAAACTTTAAAAAAATAATTTTGTTGCGGATTATCACCATTTTCCGGATTGCTCCGTAAATTGACATATGCGGCTGATTTACGGCTGATTATGAAATATTCGGATGAAATTCGGCTGAAGCCTGGCCAATAATTAAGTAATAAAACTTCAGCAATAAAATACTTTTACAATACTTCAACAAAACAAACAGTTTTATAATTTTTAAACAAAAGAAAGAAACAAAGTTTTATATGGTGCCGTCCATAAAGTACGTCACGCTCCAGGGGGGGGAGGGGTGTAGGAAAGTGTGACAGTTTGTGACAGGGGGGAGGGGTCCGGCCATGTGTGACGTCAAGGTGTTTTATATTAAATTCTAATTATTTGTTAATAAATTTTTTTAAAAATTTGTTCAAAAGTGTGACGTACTGTAAAGGGGGGGGGGTCCAAGATTTGTGAATGTTTGTGACAGGGGGGGTTAGTTAAAAATGGTCCAGAATAGCGTGGACGGCCCCTATGCTGTCCTACTAATACAGTGCATGAATGCATTCCACTCGTTCAGTTTCTGTCACTCAATACCTGATAGGTACTTAGAATATCAGTTTATAATTGTCATGAATAAAACAAACGCTATGTAGTTTATCAGCTGTTAGGCTAATGCGGCATCGGCTTAGGGGTCTAGCCTATTGTGACTAACGCGCACGTAAATTTCATCATTCATTTTTATTATTTTTTTAAATTCCCCCCCTCCCAAAACTACACCCCTAAAAAATTATTAAATTTAGTATTTTCTGTAACTATTATTTAGTCTTATGTTTCGCGGATGATTACAAACAAACAAACAAACAAAGGGTCGGCCAATCAAGGATTATGGTTGGCAAGGGATGGTAGTAAGGGGTGGCGGCCGGAACAACAACCGCAGAGCGTATGTTTCCACCTTTATTCGCTTTTTTCTCACTACTTCGTGCTGATGTTTGTGTCCGTTCTCTCACCCTCACCCCCCCCCCGCTCTTTGCACTATCTATGATTAGCAAGTATCAGATTTGGTGGTCGAGGTGCGTGCGCGCTCGGCTGGCGTACCGATGGTCACGGATTCGAATATCAGTGAAGGAAGAGATTTGCTCCTGAGGCCAACGATGTTCCAAAATCCACCAAGCCCCGAGTGGGTACTTGAAATTAGTTAGGGAAACAAAGCCTTTGCGGTAATCCTTCTTAGCTGTGGCCCTTTTAAACGCTGTATCAATTGCCAAACGACTGGCATGGTCTGTGGACACTGTATCATGCACTTGCCAACAGACCGGCATGGTCTGTGGACACTGTATCACTTGCCAACAGACCGGCATGGTCTGTGGACGCTGTATCACTTGCCAAACGACGGGCATGGTCTGTGGACACTGTATCACTTGCCAAACGACGGGCATGGTCTGTGGACGCTGTATCACTTGCCAAACGACGGGCATGGTCTGTGGACGCTGTATCACTTGCCAAACGACGGGCATGGTCTGTGGACGCTGTATCACTTGCCAACAGAGCGGCAAGGTCTGTGGACGCTGTATCACTTGCCAAACGACGGGCATGGTCTGTGGACGCTGTATCACTTGCCAACAGACCGGCATGGTCTGTGGACGCTGTATCACTTGCCAAACGACGGGCATGGTCTGTGGACGCTGTATCACTTGCCAACAGACCGGCATGGTCTGTGGACGCTGTATCGCTTGCCAAACGACGGGCATGGTCTGTGGACGCTGTACCACTTGCCAAACGACGGGCATGGTCTATGGACGCTGTACCACTTGCCAAACGACGGGCATGGTCTATGGACGCTGTATCACTTGCCAAACGACGGGCATGGTCTGTGGACGCTATACCACTTGCCAACAGACCGGCCTGGTCTGTGGACGCTGTACCACTTGCCAACAGACCGGCCTGGTCTGTGGACGCTGTATCACTTGCCAAACGACGGGCATGGTCTGTGGACGCTGTATCACTTGCCAAACGACGGGCATGGTCTGTGGACGCTGTATCAATTGCCAACAGACTGGCATGGTCTGTGGACACTGTATCAATTGCCAACAGACCAGCATGGTCTGTGGACACTGTATCACTTGCCAACAGACTGGCATGGTCTGTGGACACTGTATCACTTGCCAACAGACTGACATGGTCTGTGGACGCTGTATCACTTGCCAACAGACCGGCATGGTCTGTGGACGCTGTATCACTTGCCAACAGACTGACATGGTCTGTGGACGCTGTATCAATTGCCAACAGACCGGCATGGTCTGTGGACGCTGTATCACTTGCCAACAGACCGGCATGGTCTGTGGACGCTGTATCAATTGCCAACAGACCGGCATGGTCTGTGGACGCTGTATCACTTGCCAACAGACCGACATGGTCTGTGGACGCTGTATCACTTGCCAACAGACCGACATGGTCTGTGGACGCTGTATCAATTGCCAACAGACCGGCATGGTCTGTGGACACTGTATCACTTGCCAACAGACCGGCATGGTCTGTGGACGCTGTATCAATTGCCAACAGACCGGCATGGTCTGTGGACGCTGTATCACTTGCCAACAGACCGGCATGGTCTGTGGACGCTGTATCACTGCCAACAGACTGACATGGTCTGTGGACGCTGTATCACACTTGCCAACAGACCGACATGGTCTGTGGACGCTGTATCACTTGCCAACAGACTGACATGGTCTGTGGACGCTGTATCAATTGCCAACAGACCGGCATGGTCTGTGGACACTGTATCACTTGCCAACAGACCGGCATGGTCTGTGGACGCTGTATCAATTGCCAACAGACCGGCATGGTCTGTGGACGCTGTATCACTTGCCAACAGACCGGCATGGTCTGTTGACACTGTATCACTTGCCAACAGACCGGCATGGTCTGTGGACGCTGTATCAATTGCCAACAGACCGGCATGGTCTGTGGACACTGTATCACTTGCCAACAGACCGGCATGGTCTGTGGACGCTGTATCAATTGCCAACAGACCGGCATGGTCTGTGGACGCTGTATCACTTGCCAACAGACCGACATGGTCTGTGGACGCTGTATCACTTGCCAACAGTCCGACATGGTCTGTGGACGCTGTATCAATTGCCAACAGACCGGCATGGTCTGTGGACACTGTATCACTTGCCAACAGACCGGCATGATCTGTTGACGCTGTATCAATTGCCAACAGACCAGCATGGTCTGTGGACGCTGTTTCACTTGCCAACAAACCGGCATGGTCTGTGGACGCTGTATCACTAGCCAACAGACTGACATGGTCTGTGGACGCTGTACCACCACTTGCCAACAGACCGACATGGTCTGTGGACGTTGTATCACTTGCCAACAGACTGACATGGTCTGTGGACGCTGTATCAATTGCCAACAGACCGGCATGGTCTATGGACACTGTATCAATTGCCAACAGACCGGCATGGTCTGTGGACGCTGTATCACTTGCCAACAGACCGACATGGTCTGTGGACGTGGACGCTGTATCAATTGCCAACAGACCGGCATGGTCTGTGGACACTGTATCACTTGCCAACAGACCGGCATGGTCTGTGGACGCTGTATCAATTGCCAACAGACCGGCATGGTCTGTGGACGCTGTACCACCACTTGCCAACAAACCGGCATGGTCTGTGGATGCTGAATCACTAGCCAACAGACTGACATGGTCTGTAGACGCTGTATCACTTGCCAACAGACCGACATGGTCAGTGGACGCTGTATCAATTGCCAACAGACCGGCATGGTCTGTGGACACTGTATCACTTGCCAACAGACCGGCATGGTCTGTGGACGCTGTATCACTTGCCAACAAACCGGCATGGTCTGTGGATGCTGTATCACTAGCCAACAGACTGACATGGTCTGTGGACGCTGTACCACCACTTGCCAACAGACCGACATGGTCTGTGGACGTTGTATCACTTGCCAACAGACTGACATGGTCTGTGGACGCTGTATCAATTGCCAACAGACCGGCATGGTCTGTGGACACTGTATCACTTGCCAACAGACCGGCATGGTCTGTGGACCCTGTATCAATTGCCAACAGACCGGCATGGTCTGTGGACGCTGTATCACTTGCCAACAGACTGACATGGTCTGTGGACACTGTATCACTTGCCAACAGACAGGCATGGTCTGTGGACGCTGTATCAATTGCCAACAGACCGGCATGGTCTGTGGACGCTGTATCACTTGCCAACAGACCGACATGGTCTGAGGACGCTGTATCACTTGCCAACAGACCGACATGGTCTGTGGACGCTGTATCACTTGCCAACACACCGCTTTGGTCTGTGGACTCAATAATCAGCTGCGTTAAAGAAGCGTCAGTATAGATATGACAAGACTAGCAGTACTTTTATACTGCAGTCAATTATAATATTTGTTTCGACCTAAATCCGTCCATATTCGATGAGGACAAATTCTCATCATATTAGTCCTGCGCTTAGACAGCCAAAGTTGTTGCCACAAGTCGGACACTATATGAATGTGATGCCATCAGGAGGGTGTTTAACACGTACCTAACGTTTATCATTGGCAGAGTGTTGTCTGCTATAAATTAGAACACATTAATAAAAAACAAACAGTAAAATCAATATAAAACAACACGTTTCCCTTTAAAAGGAATTTTAAAAACAAAATTTATTAAAGTAGCACTAGCTTGGTGTAACTTATTAAAGTAGCACTAGCTTGGTGTAACTTATTAAAGTAGCACTAGCTTAGTGTAACTTATTAAAGTAGCACTAGCTTGGTGTAACTTATTAAAGTAGCACTAGCTTGGTGTAACTTATTAAAGTAGCACTAGCTTGGTGTAACTTATTAAAGTAGCACTAGCTTGGTGTAACTTATTAAAGTAGCACTAGCTTGGTGTTGTACAACTGATAGTACAATTATTAGTGATGCCCAGTTATTTATTGTTTAAGTGAATTTAAAAAAAAACTCCATTGTGAGTTGAAACACTGTGGGCTAAATTTTTGTGTGAAAAGATGTCGTTTTTTATTAAAGCATTGTATGTCTTCATAAGTTGATGAGTATTAGTTTATTTTCTACAGTTTCCCAAATGAAATAATGACTTTAATAATTATACAATTATTTCCTTTTTTTAAGGACGGGACTACCATTGAAGATGAATTATTCCAGATATTCGAACGATACACATTCAATATTTCCTGATCTTATCAGCATTTCATTCAGAATTTATGAGGCTGTTCCATATGTCGTCATCGCTATTGGAATCTTACCCAATCTGTGGATCCTTGTTGCTCTGCTGACCTCTAAGGTCATCCGCGCACGCATGCGCAATAAATTAGTTTGCAGCTTATGCTTTCTTCACCTCATGTTCGCCTTGCTGATCACACCTATTGCAATTTTAATTTGGAATTCATTTGAACACTTTGATGAAGCAGGTTGCACTTTAAGAAACATTTTCCGTAACATTTATCTCATGCAGGATTTCATCGCCAACTGGACGTTGGTGCTGATGATCGCAATTTTCCTCGCTCAGATTTGTGACTTCAAGCCAAAAGTAAGAGTCACCGGCTTTACATCAATTCTTGGAACATATGCCATCTTAGCCTCACCTTGGGTGGCTTCCCTTGTCACTATCCCTGTCATTAAGACATCGAAATCCATAAGTTATCCTTTCCACCCTAACTTCACCATCCCAAGGAGCTGCGTGAGGTTTTTCAGTGACACCTTAATTATTATAAGATCCCTGGACACGGCCATTCCCCTGGTGATTGCTGTAGCTCTCATGGCGGCGGCTGTTGTATTGAGGCGGCGGCGGTTCACGAGAGGATTTTCCAACGGCATGCAGGTTGAGCTTCTTGATCGAGGGCCGGCAATCGACAACCATTTCGGATACACAGCAGCTGTCGTTGTGATGCTAGTATGTGATTTACCCCAGGCGTTACAAATTTTTGAGCTCTTGGATATTGATAGATTTCAAAGGTATGGTAATATAAATAAAAATAATAATATACTTTGATTCGACTTATTTCTCATGAAACATAAGTAGATACGATAGTGTACAAATTCAATTTGTTGTGCATATTAAACATTTCAGAACTCAGTCAAAATTTAATACAGATTATATGTGAGTAAGAGAATCATTTAAATATTAAATTGAAACAACGTCAAGAACTACTGGCTTAAGAGTAAACTTAATAATTTAATTGAATTCCTCGCCAACCAATTTGTTTAGTGCAATTTAGATTTGTCAGCGAATTGATTGAAAATCTTGTATATTTTTGCTTTATGTACACGAAAAAAAGGATTTTCCACAAATAAATGATAGCCGAACACTTTTATTTCAGGTTACTCTTTGGCGCTGTTGCCACTTTACTGTCAGAGACTAAAGTCTGCTTGAGTGTTCTCCCCTGGCTGTTGTTTCCAGACATCAGAGAGCGCATCAAGACCTGGAGACCGTGGCGCTGTGCCAGACCTGGCGCTGACTTAACAGTCGTCTTTAAACAATAAACCTCTAAGAACTCACCAATACATCAATAATTGCCTTAGCGTTTTGAATAAAACGAATACGCTTTTTTTCGTTTAATGCATTTAAAATTTTATGTATTAGAAAAATAATAATTTATGCATGAAAAACATAAGTACCAAGAATGATAGTAAAATTCAGACATCTTCATTTATAACCAATATATCTATATGTTAAATGCTTCATGTTCGTGCTTCTCTAGTTTTAAACAGTCGTGTTACCTAACCTCATGTACTTTTATTTTAAAATAAATATATGCATTAAAAAAGATGTCATCATTTCTTCAGCAATTATGTTCTCTTAAACTGTACTACACGCCGTTTTTCCCTTGCAAACAAATTTGCTATATTTATATCATAGAAACATGCCTGCAGTTTGCAATGAAGAAGAGTTGCCTCTAAGCTATAAATTTAAATATTGAAGATATACAAATGTTTGAAAACTTAATGTGACATTCTCATAAGAAGGCCAAGTCTTCGACTGTAACGTACATAAGGGTATCGCCATACAGGTATTCATTCCCAGTTCTAGCCCTTGCTGACCCGTCCGCGTCCCCAATCACTGCAAAACAATCGTTCAGCTGATGTAAAATGGTCTCCTCAGCCATACCACACAAGCAGCAGCTAGAGTTCCCCAGCCATGACACACAAGCGGCAGCTAGAGTCCCCCAGCCATGACACACAAGCGGCAGCTAGAGTTCCCCAGCCATGCCTAACAAGCGGCAGATGGAGTCCCCCTGCACGTGCTATGTATAAAACAGTCTTTTAGCCACAATTTAATAAGAATCTGAATCATTTGGGTCTTAACTTTGCCTTGCTGCACCAGCAGATTTGTTTCTTTCCTGCTGCGGTATCTGAATCACTAGAGGATAGAAGAACAGAGAGCAAATTAGAAATAGTACATTAGGATATTAATTCTAACTTGGAAATACAACACGATGATAACCTAATACAAATCCTAAAATAATAATAGGGATAAAAACACTTTTCTTATTCTGTATGCAAGAACAAACACACACATTTTCGTTCTTCGCTTCCTGGATTGGGACGTGAAATGAGTTGCCTGATAAAACCTTGAAAACCAACACTCTATGAACATTTAAAACAAATTAAAAATGCAAGACTAGACATAAACCGTTTATAAGCGTAGGAAACAATAATCTTCTGTATAGAAAGGGCGTCTGTAACAGATATGATATGATATGATATGATATGATATGATATGATATGATATGATATGATATGATATGATATGATATGATATGATATGATATGATATGATATGATATGATATGATATGATATGATATGATATGATATGATATGATATGATATGATATGATATGATATGATATGATATGATATGATATGATATGATATGATATGATATGATATGATATGATATGATATGATATGATATGATATGATATGATATGTTATGATATGATATGATATGATATGTTATGATATGATATGATATGATATGATATGATATGTTATGATATGTTATGATATGATATGATATGATATGATATGATATGATATGATATGATATGATATGATATGTTATGTTTTGTAAACAATTCACAGTTAACACTTCTGTTACTTATCCTCATACTCAACCATTTGTTGTGTTCAGGGGAGACAAAATTCTGCATGACTTTTGCTTATCAGCTTTCCACCCAATGTGGCAACTAAACCACCACAGTCCTAACTGTGGCAAGACTTGCCCCTTCGTCACAGTGAAACATAATTGACTTCCATTAGGAGGACACATGAAAAAAATTAAAGACGGCTTTTTGGAATTAGGATGTCAAAATCTATGAAAATATGTACATATGCACCTATTTGTATAAGACCTGAACATCCATGCAACCACTAAGTTCATCCTCGTAAAGGAAAGTCTAACTTACAGCGGGCAATAAAAAACACTGTGGCTCCACCGACCTACGCTCTGGAAACTTCTTAATATCTATGGTTTCCCAATTAAATACATGAACAATTATAAAAGCTTTTTATGCAGATTCACTTTGCTGTGTGAAAACTGAAGCTGGAAATTCTGACTGGTTCCCAGTCGAAACAAAGTGTGAAGCAAGGTTGTGTTATGTCACCAATGTTATTTGGAATAGCAATTGACTGGGTTATGCGAAAATGCACAGATACCGATTTAGGCATCAAATGGATCGATAACAATACATGCAGATTAGAGTCAATAGAATTATATTTATATTAAAGTTATAAATCGTTTTTTGAAGTTACAATATATATTATTTTTGAATTGGTTAATGATGAAAACAATACATTTTTATAGCATATTGAAATGTATTGATTCCGCAAAGTTTTTAATATTTGTAACGAGATGAATGTAATTAAATATAGGTCGATTTATTTTTATAAAATATTCAAATGCATTCTGCTTCGCTTCTAAAAAATACAAAATTCAAAATTTTATATAGCTTATACTTAGTATAATATACCCACAACATCACGATTCAGTTAATAACTTAGAAGTTAGGTTTTCACACATTAATTCTTCACTCTAGTACAAGTACGTAGCAAACCAGACCTTCAATCGTTGTTAATGACGATTCATTTCTTTTGGTTTAGAAGAGGAAAGTTGAAACATTGTTAAATTTAAGGTTTCCTCAAATCTAATGAAACGTTTATATTTTAGCAAGATGCACCTTTGAGGCCGTCCATAAAAGACATCACGCACCGAGGGTGGGGGGATGGGGTCGTTTAAGAACAGTGACGTCACATCAAAATGCGGAACTTTAAATCAAAGTTCCACGTAAATATTTGATTGCTTACAATTTATTTACTAACATTTTACATGGCTTCACACTTCACGCGTCTTAAGATATTATAGAGTGCAGCCTTACACTAAATACATACTTTGATGACAATAAAATGATTTGAAACATGTTCAAGTAGGAAATACGTCTTTTTTGTAAGGGGAGGGGGTCGCAAAGCTATTTTGGGATGACGTGGGACCGGGGAGAGGATAAGGATGGTTAAAACTCGGCCACAAAATGCTTGACATGATTAATAGACTGCCCCTTTATTATTCAATCATGTTATTTCGAAGTGAAGCAACTGCTGCTATTAAACGGAAACGTATTCTACAACGCATACTAAGAACCTAACAAATAATCATAAATTTTTAAAAATATTCTAGGCATTTGAACTCTTGACCAAAGTATTGTATCCAAATAGTAAATCATTACACTAAAATTAACTTCAGAAATAAATTGATTTCTAAACAATTGAAAGTGACTGATTAAAATGATTTTTATAAATATAGCAACAAGAAAAGATAAGTTTAGCGATGAATCTTACGAACTATCTTCAGAGTATATATCCAGCTCTTTACGTATTTTACCACAATCCATTGCATGCTTCATTGACAGGAGGTCATTTAATTTGCCTCACAGTAGTTTATAAAGGTTGGTGAGCTGATATCCTTCACTTCAATTGGGGGGGGGGAGGGTGAGGCACGCATGTCAACGAAACGCCTTCTTATTTTATCAATACAGACGCTCCTTCTATGCAGAAGATAATTGCGTCCACAGACCATGAGAGATGATCTGTTGGCAAGTGATGCAGCGTTCACAGGCCACGGCTTTGTGGGTTCCACGCATTACCCAGCCGCCTAACTAGTGTTAGGTACCCATTCAGAGCTTGGTGACTCAGGGACGCCCTAGGCCCCGGGAAACAATCCTTGCCTTGACATGGATTCGGTACGCCAGTCGAGCGCGCTGCCACTCGACCACCGCGTCGAAATATTGATAAGTACGTGATCGTTGGGAATAGAAAGCTAAAATCACACATATGAAATTTGTAAGAACTGTGGTAATCAGTATGCGAGTTTAACATAAGAAATATCATAATGTAATAAATAAGCCGGTTATAAAAAAATTTGGACCATAAATCCCTTATAATTTAATTACGTTACATTCGATCGATCTGAAATTGTGATACAATGCATTGTTTGGTTGAAAATCTATGCTCAATATTTCAGCTCGATAGGATCATGGGAAGTGGGTCATTTTTTACCTTTTGTTTTTCCATGGTACCTACCACGACAGAGAGAGAGAAAGAGAGAGAGAGAGACAGAGAGAGAGAGAGAGAGAGAGAGAGAGAGAGAGAGAGAGAGAGAGAGAGAGAGAGAGGAGAGAGAGAGAGAGAGAGAGAGAGAGAACGACAAGACGGTGAAGTTAATATAAGAGATTTAAAAATACAACATGCTGTCCGTTTGCTCAGCAAAAAAAAATGGCTTTAATTAGACATGGTTTGTACAGATTCTCAGTTAACACCTCAGTTGCCAGTTTAGCAAACATCACAATGAACCATCAAAATCTGGAAGATGTACAGAGCTTCATATATCAAGGAGCCGTTATATCTAGAGATGGTATCTGTGAAGTTGAAATTCGAGCTAGAATTGGTGTGGCATTGGCAGCAATGACGAAATGAATCAACTAGAATTGGTGCGGCATTGGCAGCAATGACGAAATGAATCAACTAGAATTGGTGCGGCATTGGCAGCAATGACGATTTGAATCAACTAGAATTGGTGCGGCATTGGCAGCAATGACGAAATGAATCAACTAGAATTGCTGCGGCATTGGCAGCAATGACGAAATGAATCAACTAGAATTGGTGCGGCATTGGCAGCAATGACGAAATGAATCAACTAGAATTGGTGCGGCATTGGCAGCAATGACGAAATGAATCAACTAGAATTGGTGCGGCATTGGCAGCAATGACGAAATGAATCAACTAGAATTGGTGCGGCATTGGCAGCAATGACGAAATGAATCAAAATATGGACCAGCAAAAACATCAGCCTTAAAGACAACTGATACGTCAGCAAAGCACTACATTTACATCAGTCAGCGGGGATATGTTTACATTGGGCATTCACGCGGTGGAAACGCCCACTTTAACGACCTTGGCAGTCGCCATTTGCAAAATAAACGGAAAACAGTTTCCTTTATAACCTACACACGCGTTATTGACCGATAGGCATCTGGTGTACACTTTAATAAATACAGTATTCTTTTATTTTATCAATACTAAAATAATTATATTCATTGATATCAATAAAAATATATGATGGTCACAAAAAAAAACAACATCAGATACTTTTATCGTCTCCAACCAAACATAAGTATGCTAATACCAATTTCTTGACTGTGATAGTAGTCGAGTGTTTGCAGCCTTACTTGGTCTGGTTCTATACTGGAGTGTTTGCCTCCCTTACTTGGTCTGGTTCCAGATTTTTACATTTGGAGTTGAGCGGTGTCCACATTCAGCAAGCGGAGTTGACCGTTCTTGTGGTTGGTGTACAATAACACAATACACAGTCTAAGGGCATTCTTAGCTTTTGATAGTTCCTGAGACACAACTTTGTCGTAAGTAAATTTTAAAAATATGTATAACACACCGATGAAATAGAAGTATTTAAAAGCATTTACTTAAAATAGGACGAGGCTTCATGTTTCAGTCTAAATGAGAAACCGTTGAGTGGTAAATCTATTTTCATTTATCTACATTACTAAGATGAAATATTGTTTTCCTTTCTTTCTAAATTTGAATTTTTGGCGTTTGTTTTAATAGATTTTTAAAAATGATTAGCTCTTTAGAATGAACTATTGATTCTATACACCAATGAAATCCTTTTATGCAATTTTATATATTATTCATTAATGGATAATAAAAAAATGTTTATCAATTAATCTTTTCGTAGTGATTGGAAGATATTTTTTAAATAATTTATTCAGTGGTTTCTGCAGTTAAGTTTAATACAACTGGTAAGTAGTTGAATGTAAATGGTAAGTAGATTGCTGTAAATGGTAAGTTGTTTAGTCTAATTAGTAAATAGTTTACTATAATTGGTAAATAGGTAAGAGTTTATTTTCTCAGTTCTCTTGTCAAAAATGTCTTTCTATTCTATGTTATTCTCAATATGATTATAGATATGAGTAAGACAAAGTAGTTTGGTAATAGAAGGGTTTAATTAATAGTGAACAAAAACCTGTATAAAAATTAATTAGAAATAAACTTGTCAACGTCAACATGAAGAGAATGGGGAGGATAAACATTTTTAAAGTATATTTAAAAACACTTTCATAAGGTCGTTACTGACACACGAGCGTCTCGAGACTAAAAAAAAATGAATTATAATTATTGAAATTGTAAATCGGGCATTGGCGTACATTCAGAAATCAGCATTTAATTAACTGCGATTTTAGGTCGCTGGAGAGACTGTAGAAACTCGGGGGCAAACAGAGTTTGTAGCCTATTTTGACAAACACGCGCGTAAATTTCAAAATTAATTTTTTTAAAGTCCCCCCCCCCTCCACCCAAACTCCAGCTTTTAGAACTTATTAAATTTAGTATTTTCTGTCAATATTATATAGGCTTATTTATTACGTACTATTATATAGGCTTATTTATTACGTACTATTATATAGGCTTATTTATCACGTACTATTATATAGGCTTATTTATTACGTACTATTATATAGGCTTATTTATTACGTACTATTATATAGGCTTATTTATTACGTACTATTATATAGGCTTATTTATTACGTACTATTATATAGGCTTATTTATTACGTACTATTATATAGGCTTATTTATTACGTACTATTATATAGGCTTATTTATTACGTACTATTATATAGGCTTATTTATTACGTACTATTATATAGGCTTATTTATTACGTACTATTATATAGGCTTATTTATTACGTACTATTACATAAAAAACAAAGGGAGCTTACTATATCAAAAAATATAAGGCGAGCTAACCTAGAATTAATATCCTATATATAATAAAAGGCACGTTTCTGTCCTTTCTGTCCGTTCTGTCCGGTCTTCTATAGCGATTGGTCCCTCAAACACATATGGTCTCCTACAGCCAATCATATTGAAAACGTTCACGCCATTTACGCGGACGTTCAAAACGATTTATTTTTGGTGCAGTATTTCTTCCTAGACTTTATTTTGAGTCATGCACGTAGATGTGTGCAATAAAAAGCTCTGTTTTTACGAGTTATTTATTTTAACTATAATGAATAATATTTTTTACGCGATGCACATGAAATGCCGGTCGAGACGGCTGTTGGAGGGGAGTTACAACATGCCACCGAAAGGTGGCGGAACGTCCTTGGACGGGCTTGGTTGCTCGTACAATATAATAGCCCAAGTCACAGGTTGGTTGGAGTATGGTTGGGTCCGTAATGCTATGACGTCATTTTTTTAGCTTATATTTTAATACAAGTTGTGCATCGGAAAGCGCGCAAAAAGGTGTGCAAAATAATTATAAATTAAAGACGTGCTGTAAGAAAATATATTATATGACGTCATTGTTTTAGCTTATATTTTAATTTTTGAAAAGGGAACGATGTAAAAATAGGATTTGAGGATTTATAATTATTATAAAATACTTTATGTACATTTCAGCAAGTTTAATTTTTCGTATTTAGCAAACAAGGATAAGTTACTTTGGCTTTTCACAAAAAAGTAGGCGCCGTAGCCACCCTACAGCTGCAGTGAGCGCCGCCGTAGGCGCCCTACAACCCCTATTATAAAATACTTCGTGTGCATTTCAGTAAGTTTAATATTAAGTATATATCAAATAAGGATAAGTTATTTGGGCTTTTGAAAAAAGGTGAGCGCCGTAGGCACCACGGCGCCCCAGTGCAACCTAGATACTCTATATTCCTTTTAGAAACGTCAAAATCTGCTTCGTCAAATAAGTAAACTGCATTATTTGTTGATGTCGATAATTATTACTCTTAAAATGCAATTTTTCGATTCTTATTAAGCGAATGTACGGTGCAAACTGTAATGGCAATATTTACATCTCAGATTTGGTTGTCGAGTGGCATGCGCGCTTGGCTTGCGTACCAATGGCCGATGGTTCTAATATCCAAACTGGCATTTATTCGTTCCCGAGGCCAAAGATGTTCCTGATTCCACCCCAGCTCCACATGCGTACCTGACATTAGTTAGGGAAACAAAGGCGCTAAGGCATTGCGGGGGAACACTCGTAGACGTTAACGTTCCAAACGCTGCGTCACTTGTCAACAGACCGGCATGGTCTGTGGACGCTGCGTCACTTGCCAACAGACCGGCATGGTCTGTGGACGCTGCGTCACTTGCCAACAGACCGGCATGGTCTGTGGACGCTGCGTCACTTGCCAACAGACCGGCATGGTCTGTGGACGCTGCGTCACTTGCCAACAGACCGGCATGGTCGTGGACGCTGCGTCACTTGCCAACCGACCGGCATGGTCTGTGGACGCTGTGACACTTGCCAACAGACCGGCATGGTCTGTGGACGCTGCGTCACTTGCCAACAGACCGGCATGGTCTGTGGACGCTGCGTCACTTGCCAACAGACCGGCATGGTCTGTGGACGCTGCGTCACTTGCCAACAGACCGGCATGGTCTGTGGACGCTGCGTCACTTGCCAACCGACCGGCATGGTCTGTGGACGCTGTGACACTTGCCAACAGACCGGCATGGTCTGTGGACGCTGCGTCACTTGCCAACAGACCGGCATGGTCTGTGGACGCTGCGTCACTTGCCAACAGACCGGCATGGTCTGTGGACGCTGCGTCACTTGCCAACAGACCGGCATGGTCTGTGGACGCTGCGTCACTTGCCACCAGACTGGCATGGTCTGTGGACGCAATAATCAGCTGTGTAGAAGAAGCGTCAGTACAGATATGACAAGAGACGCATTAGTTGTATACTGCAGTCAATTATAATATTTGTGTCGACCTTAATCCGTCCATAGCCAATGAGGACGAATTCTCATCATATTAGTACTGCGCTTAGACAGACAAAAATATATCCGCAAATCTGACACGATGTCAATGTGATGCCATCATGAGGGTTTTGATCACGTTCCTACCGTTTGTCATTGGCAGAGTGTTGTCTGCTATAAATGAGCACACTTTAACAAAAAAACTAAAATGACTATAAAACATCACCTTTCCATTTTTAAAAGAAATCTTAATTTTTTTTGTTTAATGTTAAAGTAGCACTAGCTTGGTGTTGCACAACTGATAGTATAATTCTTAGTGATGCCCAGTTATTTTTATTTGCGTGAATTTGAAAAAAAAGTATTCCATCGTGAGTTGAAACATTGCGAGCTAAATTTGTTGAGAAAAGTTGTTGTTTTTCATTAAAATTAAAGAATTATAAGTCTTCATAAGTTGATGATAATTATTTTATTTTCTACAGTTTCCTAATTGAAATAATGACTTTAATCGATTATACAATTGTATCCTTTTTTTAAAGGTCAGGACTACTATTTGAAGATGAATTATTCCAGATATTCCAATGATACATTTTCAATATTTTGGGATCGTATCAGGATTCCAATGAGAATGTATATGGCGGCTCCATATGTTGCCATCGCTACTGGAATCTTACCAAATTTGTGGATCCTTCTCGCTCTGCTGACGTCTTCGGTCATCCGCAAACGCATGCGCAATAAATTAGTTTGCAACGTCTGCTTCCTTCACATGATGTATTCCTTGCTGATCATACCAGTTCGAATCTTAATTAGGAAATCGTTTCAAGGCTATGATGAAACATTTTGCACTTTGCAAAATATTTTCAACAACATCGCGCTAATGCAGGATTTCATCGCCAACTGGACATTGGTGTTGATGATCGTTGTTTTCCTCGCTCAGATTTGTGACTTTACGCCGAACGTAAGAGTCACCGGCTTTACATCAATTCTTGGAACATACGCCATCTTGGCCTCACCTTGGGTGGCGTCCCTTGTCACTATTCCTGTCATTACGTCATCGCATTCCATACATTTGGGGTTCTACCTTAACTTCTCCATCCCAAGAAGCTGCATGACGTTTTTCAGTAGCCCCTACATTATTATCAAATCTCTGGACACGGCTGTTCCCCTGTTGACTGCTGTAGCTCTCATGACGGCGGCTGTTTTATTAAGGAGGCGGCGGTTCACGAGAGGATTTACCAGCGGCATGAAGGTTGAGCTTCTTGATCGAGGGCCCACAATCGACAACCATATCGGATATACAGCAGCTGTCGCTGTGATGCTAGTGTGTGATTTACCCCAGGTGTTACAAATTTTTGAGCTCTTGGATATTGATAGATTTCAAAGGTAAGGTAGCATAAATAAAAATAATAATAAACTTGATTCGACTTATTTCTCATGAAACATAAGTAGATACGATAGTGTACAAATACATTTTTGTGCAAAATAAGTATTTGAAAACTCAGTCAAATTGTAATACAAATTATATGGGAGAATAGAATCATTTAGACGTTAAATAGATATTACGTCAAGAAATACAAGCTAAAGAGTAAATTTAATAATTTAATTTAATTCCTCGCCAACCAATTTGTTTAGTGCAATTTAGATTTGTCGGCGAATTAATTGAAAATCTTGTATATTTTTGCTTTATGTAGACGAAAAAAAGGATTTTCCACAAATAAATGATAGCCGAACACTTTTATTTCAGGTTACTCTTTGGCGCTGTTGCCAGTTTACTGTCAGAGACTAAAGTCTGCTTGAGTGTTCTCCCCTGGCTTTTGTTCCCAGACATCAGAGAGCGCATCAAGACCTGGAGACCGTGGCGCTGTGCCAGACCTGGAGCTGACTTAACAGTCGTCTTTAAAAAATAAACCTCAAAGAATTCGCCAATACATCAATAATTGCCTTAGCGTTTTGAATAAAACGCATACGCTTTTTTTCGTTTAATGCATTCAAAACTTTACGTATTAGAAAAATAATAATTTATGCATGAAAAACATAAGTACCAAGAATGATAGTAAAATTCAGACATCTTCATTTATATCCAATACATCTATATGTTAAATGCTTCATGTTCATGCTTCTCTGGTTTTAAACACTAGTGTTACCTAACCCCATGTAGCTTTATTTTAAAATAAATATATGCATTAAAAAAGATTTTATCATTTTTTTCACCCATTACGTTGTCTTGTGTAGTATTATATGCCATTTTATTTTTTAATTCTACACTGCGAACAGCTTTCTTTATGTTGTCTCGTTAAATTGAATCACCGGTTGTCAACAATTTAAATGTTTCTTCCAATTTAACCTTTAAAAATATTTATATCCCAGAAAAATGCCTGCAGTTTGCAAGGGTGAAGAACTGATCTTAAGGTTTAAAACTTAAATAATGAAGGAAAATAACTCTTTGAAAAATGAATGTGACATTCTCATTAGAAGGCCTAGTCTTCGACTGTTACGTACATAAGGGCATCGCCATGCAGTAATTCATTCGCAGTTCTAGGGCTTTTTGACCCGTCCGCGTCCCCAATCACTGCAGCACAATCGGTCAACAGATGTAACCGATTTCCTCAGCTATGCCACATAGGCGGCAGCTAGAGTGCGACAGCCATGCCACATATGCGACAGCACGAGTCCCTCAGCCATGCCACATACGCGGCAGCCCATCCTTTTAACCCATAGTATTTTAACTGCAATTTAATCCTGAACTTGATCATTTGACGATCGATTTGCGCCTTAGCTGCGCCTTGCAGCGCCAGCAGGTACTTCTCTTTCCGCTGCGGTACCGAAATCACAAGAGGATAGAAGAAAAAATAAAAAAATAGTAATAAGGCAATTAATTACAACTTGGAAATACAACACAAAGATTATCTAATACAATCCTCAAATAGTCATAGAAATAAAAACACTTTTATTTTCCGTATTCAAGAACAAGAACATACAAATTCTCGTTCTTCCCGTCCGGGATTTAGTTGTGGAATGGGTTGCCTGATAAAACCTGGGAAACCAAAACTCTATTAACATTTAAAACGCTAAATAATAATGCAAGACTAGACATAAACGTTAGGAACTTAGAATTTTCTGAATAGAAATGGCGTCTGTGACAGATAAGAAAAGATAATATAAGACCCTCACACTCGACATTTTAATGTGTTCAGGGGAGAAAAATTCTCCATGACCCTTAGCTTATCAGCTTTCCGCCCAATGTGGCAACTAAACCACCACAGTCCCTAACTAAGGCAAGACTTGACCCTTCGTGGCATTGAAACATCATTGAATTCCTTTAGGAGGACACATTCAAAAATTAAATACGGCTTTTTGTATTAGGATGTCAAGCTCTCTATAAAAATAAGTACATATGCACCATCTGATAGACTTAACATCCATGCAACCACCAAGCTCAACCTTGTAAAAGAAAAAGTAACTTACCACGCGCAATAAAAAAAAATGTGGCACAATAGCAAGTACACACAGAGTCAGGGCGCTATTCCTGTGTAGTGCCAAGTAAGTCTATGGTTACAGCGATGCCGTCTTGTCTTTTGCCAGCATTTCGGCTCTCATAAAAGTTATATAAAATATAGAAACAAGCTCTAAGATTATGGTTCTTTTATGAACACACCCTCATCTGTCGTGGGTGTCATTGCGAAAGCAAAGCCACTTTAAAAAATAGAGAATCTAATTTTAACAACTTCAGAATGGAAAGTACAGGAACGTCAAATGTATAAGAATAGGGCGGGAATATCTTTCAGCAAATAGAGTATAAAAGTCACATGATAGCATCGAACGAACCCCCAAAAATATGAATGTTGAACAGTCGTTGTCCAAAACCCAAAGCATACCGAACTGAATTTTTCCATTTTACTTTTGACACTGGTGACAGCGACGAAATGCTGCTTGAAAATTTACGAAAAACTCTCACCAGATAGACAATAGTAGAGTGTTGTGGAAACCACCGTTAAGGGTTAGTGCTTGAAATATTGTTAAATTTAAGGTTGCCTCAAATCAAACGAAAAGTAGATTATGTGTTATCGGCTAACCGACGAAACGGCCCCGGAAATAAATGGCCCTGGACTAACAGATGGACTAATAGTAAAAAGATATTATCAAATATTATATTAGTGTTTTTAATCACGGATTCAGTGTCAGGTTTAGTTGACAAGAAACAATAATAATTACATCACAAAATGAATTTAATAACAGTTACTCGAAATGTAACAAGTCACGGTTGTTGGTTGACAAGAAATAATATAATACATCACAAGAAATAATATAATAACATCACAAGAAATAATATAAAACATCACATGAAATAATATAATAACATCACAAGAAATAATATAATAACATCACAAGAAATAATATAAAACATCACAAGAAATAATATAATAACATCACAAGAAATAATATAATAACATCACAAGAAATAATATAATAACATCACAAGAAATAATATAATAACATCACAAGAAATAATATAAAACATCACAAGAAATAATATAATAACATCACAAGAAATAATAGAGTAACATCACAAGAAATAATATAATAACATCACAAGAAATAATATAAAACATCACAAGAAATAATATAATAACATCACAAGAAATAATATAAAACATCACAAGAAATAATATAATAACATCACAAGAAATAATATAAAACATCACAAGAAATAATATAATAACATCACAAGAAATAATATAAAACATCACAAGAAATAATATAATAACATCACAAGAAATAATATAAAACATCACAAGAAATAAATAATAACATCACATTAAATAATATAATAACATCACAAGTAATAATATAATAACATCACAAGAAATAATATAATAACATCACAAGAAATAATATAATAACATCACAAGAAATAATATAATAACATCACAAGAAATAATATAATAACATCACAAGAAATAATATAATAACATCACAAGAAATAATATAATAACATCACAAGAAATAATATAATAACATCACAAGAAATAATATAATAACATCACAAGAAATAATATAATAACATCACAAGAAATAATATAAAACATCACAAGAAATAATATAATAACATCACATAAATAATATAATAACATCACAAGTAATAATATAATAACATCACAAGAAATAATATAATAACATCACAAGAAATAATATAATAACATCACAAGAAATAATATAAAACATCACAAGAAATAATATAATAACATCACAAGAAATAATATAATAACATCACAAGAAATAATATAATAACATCACAAGAAATAATATAATAACATCACAAGAAATAATATAATAACATCACAAGAAATAATATAAAACATCACAAGAAATAATATAATAACATCACAAGAAATAATATAAAACAACACAAGAAATAATATAATAACATAACAAGAAATAATATAAAACATCACAAGAAATAATATAATAACATCACATAAATAATATAATAACATCACAAGTAATAATATAATAACATCACAAGAAATAATATAATAACATCACAAGAAATAATATAATAACATCACAAGAAATAATATAAAACATCACAAGAAATAATATAATAACATCACAAGAAATAATATAATAACATCACAAGAAATAATATAATAACATCACAAGAAATAATATAATAACATCACAAGAAATAATATAAAACAACACAAGAAATAATATAATAACATCACAAGAAATAATATAAAACATCACAAGAAATAATATAATAACATCACATTAAATAATATAATAACATCACAAGTAATAATATAATAACATCACAAGAAATAATATAATAACATCACAAGAAATAATATAATAACATCACAAGAAATAATATAAAACATCACAAGAAATAATATAATAACATCACAAGAAATAATATAATAACATCACAAGAAATAATATAATAACATCACAAGAAATAATATAATAACATCACAAGAAATAATATAATAACATCACAAGAAATAATATAATAACATCACAAGAAATAATATAATAACATCACAAGAAATAATATAAAACAACACAAGAAATAATATAATAACATAACAAGAAATAATATAAAACATCACAAGAAATAATATAATAACATCACATTAAATAATATAATAACATCACAAGTAATAATATAATAACATCACAAGAAATAATATAATAACATCACAAGAAATAATATAATAACATAACAAGAAATAATATAAAACATCACAAGAAATAATATAATAACATCACAAGAAATAATATAATAACATCACAAGAAATAATATAATAACATCACAAGAAATAATATAATAACATCACAAGAAATAATATAAAACAACACAAGAAATAATATATAACATAACAAGAAATAATATAAAACATCACAAGAAATAATATAATAACATTACATTAAATAATATAATAACATCACAAGTAATAATATAATAACATCACAAGAAATAATATAATAACATCACAAGAAATAATATAATAACATCACAAGAAATAATATAATAACATCACAAGAAATAATATAAAACATCACAAGAAATAATATAATAACATCACAAGAAATAATATAATAACATCACAAGAAATAATATAATAACATCACAAGAAATAATATAATAACATCACAAGAAATAATATAATAACATCACAAGAAATAATATAAAACATCACAAGAAATAATATAATAACATCACAAGAAATAATATAAAAACATCACAAGAAATAATATAAAACATCACAAGAAATAATATAATAACATCACAAGAAATAATATAATAACATCACAAGAAATAATATAATAACATCACAAGAAATAATATAATAACATCACAAGAAATAATATAATAACATCACAAGAAATAATATAATAACATCACAAGAAATAATATAATAACATCACAAGAAATAATATAATAACATCACAAGAAATAATATAATAACATCACAAGAAATAATATAATAACATCACAAGAAATAATATAATAACATCACAAGAAATAATTTTTCAATTTGACCACTTTTTAAGAGTGAAAAAATGTTCAAGTTTAAAATGCAGGAAAAAAATGTAATTTTTGTGTTAAAAAATGAAAACTATTTGTCTGGGGTCGTTTCCACCGGAGCTGTTTTGACGAGTCACGTGTCTTATCAAGATGCACCTTATTGTTCAATCTCTGTGATTCGTAGTGAAGCGACTGTTGCTAATTGAAGTAAAATGTATCTTATAAATCATATGATACAGGACCTAACAAATAATCATAAATAAAATATATGCAAAGGATTTGTACTTGACATACAAACAATAAACCATTACACTAAATGTAATTTCACAAATAGTTGGATTTGATACATTTAAAATTGACTGATTAAAATGATTTTTTAAAAAAAATATAGCTACAAAAGGAAAAAAAAAGGTTTATCGATGAATCTTACAAACTATCTTCAGAATATAAGGCCAGCCCTTCACGTATTTTACAACAATCCATTGCATGCTTCATTGACAGGTGCTCTTTTAATTTGCCTCACAGTAGTTTATAATGGTTGCAGAAGCGTAACTGGGTTTTCCGCGCCCTTGGCTAATTCATTTTTGGCACCCTTGAGAAATAGGACAACTACTATAATACACAGATTAAATTGATTATTGCAGGATTAGCCCTCGTCGTCCTCGGCAACTGCCCCCATGCCAAGTCGTTGTTAAGCCTCTTAATGGTTCTTGAACTGTCCTGCCATCCTTAACGTTAATGGGGGGGGGCGGGGAGTCATAGATTGGATGTCAAGGAACCGTCGCAAATAATGTTAAGTACGTGATAGTTTGGATTTGAATATTATCGGAAAGCTAAAATCACCCACATGAAATTGTAACAACTATGGTATTGAAGATGCGAGTTTAGCATAAGAAATATCAGAACATAAAAACACAAACAGTCTGTTTCGTTTATTAACATACTGTTTTTTGTCCAGCAAAAGGGGATGGCATTAACTTGATATGTTTTGTACACAACCTCAGTTAACACTTCAGTTAACACCTCAGTTAACACGTCAGTTAACACGTCAGTTAACACCTCAGTTAACACCTCAGTTAACACCCCAGTTAACACCTCAGTTAACAACTCAGTTAACACCTCAGTTAACACCCCAGTTAACAACTCAGTTAACACCTCAGTTAACACCTCAGTTAACACCTCAGTTAACACTTCAGTTAACACGTCAGTTAACACCTCAGTTAACACTTCAGTTAACACCTCAGTTAAAACCTCATTTAACACCTCAGTTAACATCTCAGTTAAAACCTCAGTTAACAACTCTGTTAACACCTCAGTTAACACGTCAGTTAACACCTCAGTTAACATCTCAGTTAAAACCTCAGTTAACACCTCAGTTAACACCTCAGTTAAACCTCAGTTAACACCTCAGTTAACACCTTATTTAACACATCAGTTGCCACCTCATTTAACACATCAGTTGCCACCTCATTTAACACCTCAGTTAACACCTCAGTTAACACCTCAGTTAACATCTCAGTTAACACCTCATTTAACACCTCAGTTAACACCTCGGTTAACACCTCAGTTAACACCTCAGCCTTAAAGACAACTAATACGTCAGCAAAACACTACATTTACGTCAGTCAGCGGGAATAAGTTTACATTGGGCATTCACGCGGTAGAAACGCCCACTTTAACGACCTTGGCAGTGGCCATTTGGAAACTAAACGGAAAACAGTTTTATTTATAACCTGAACAAACGATACTTACCGATAGGCATCCAATGTGCACTTTATAAAACACATTAATCTTTTATTTTAAATATACTAAAATAATTTTATTCATTGATATCAATAATATATATATAATGGACAAATAAAACATCAGATACATTTCACGTCTCCGAAAAGCATAGGTATTCGAATAACGATTTCTTGACTGTAATAGTAGTCGAATGTTTGCAGCCTTACTTGGTCTGGTTCCATATTTTTACATTTGCAGTTGAGCGATGTTCGCACTCAGCAAGCAGATTTGACCTTGTGTGATTTTCGTAATTAACGATAATACAACAGTGACACTAAGAGCTTTCTAAACTTTGCCGTAAGTGAATTATAAAACGTTATATAATGCACAGATAAATAAAACTAATAAATATATTTACGAAAAATTGTAAAAGACATACATTCATAAATACATACATTCCACAGTTGAACATACTTTCATTTTTTGGGGGGAAAGGGGAAAATAATATCACGATTTTTGAGACTTTATAAATATCTTATGCCTCCATTTGAATTTTTTTTAAAAATTGGATAAATAATGGCCAAGTCACAGAATAAAGATGTTTATTTTATACTACATACAAAACAATAAATAAAATAAATGAAAATATGTTGGAATATAACTAGAGCCAAAAATACTGTTTCTTAACTTTCGATTAAAATTATGTTTAAAATTTTTAAAAATAACACCAATGCACATTCATTAACTTTTCCAAGTTGGCAAGAATAAAAAATATTAGGACATCGACTTTTGCCATCAGATGTCATCAATGTTCATAAACATAACCGCACATAACTTCATCAACCTTTTGTAATGAATACTCGAATTGGTAAACAATAAAATGTCATTGATTTTCCGCAAAAAAATAAAATAAAAATTATCTAACGCAGTACGATGTAATAATGTGAGGTTTTTTTTTGTTAATTTGATTATTATTATTTTTTATTAAACTTAAACGTTTAAAAAAGATTTAGTTATTAAAATGAATTATATACACTGATTAAAGCGCCATATACATTTAATATACCATTCTTTAATTGATCTAAAAAAAAGAGTTTATGAATTAAACGTTTCGTGTTGAGGTGAAGACATTAGTAAACTAAAAATATTTATTTAGTAATTTATTCACTGATATCTGAAGTTAAGTCTAATGTAAATGGTAAGAAGCATAATTTAATATGTTAACAGTTTAGTTGTAATTGGTTAGTAATTTCTTGTAATTGGTAAGAAGTTTAGTGTAATTTGTAATTAGTTTAGTGTAATTGGTTAGCAGTTTAATAATAATAATAATAATAATTGATAATTTATATAGCTCTGTATCCCAGTAGGGAACCAGGCTCACAGCGCTTTACATTGAGATCATAACATACATATAATAATTAAATAACCATTCATACCATAATAACAACATAAAGGACAGTACATTACACACAAGCTACGCTAATCATTAAAACAAATGTTCTTTCTTCAATTTTGTAAATACATTTTGAAAAGATGCGTTTTAAGTGCAGTCTTGAAGGACTTGGTAGTTCGAATACTACGGATGTGTAATGGTAGAAAATTCCATTGTATGGCCGCACAAAAAGAGAATGCCCTTTCACCAAAAGTTTTAGTTCGTGTCTTAGGAACACAGAGAATGCGTTTAGTATAATTAGTAAGTAGTTACAACAATCGATAACAATAGTTTGGGAAACAAAGGTGGCTGGGCCTTTCTCCCCATTTTTAAAATCATTTAATCTGGAGGCTTTTCAGTCCTACTCTTGCATGATTCATCCCAGACTGAAGTCTTGACTTAGCAGTCTGTGGTCTGTCATAAATTAGAAAGCATTAGAACTAGAATTAAAATTATTATGAAACAAAAGGTTTACATTTTTGAAAATTAATCACACAAAAAAAATTATTTAATGAATAAATGTTCGCTTCTTTCAGTAAAAGTTTTTTGTTTTTTTTCCAACTCTGTAAAAGAGAACTAACTTAATGTTGCATATTTTATAGTTCAATATTTAGTGATGCCGAGTTATTTTTGTTTGCTTGAAATTGAAAAAATGATGCCAAATACATCGTTAAGCCTTTCGGTCGTGAGATAAAAGTCTGCTTGTTAGATGTGTTCAGAAATTATTTTTTTTTGTTAAATATGTTTTTAAACAGCAATCTTAAGGCTTCATAAGCAGTGGCGTAGCGAGAGGGGGTAAGGGAGGCTAATGTCCCGGGCGGCACTTTTTTAGGGGCGGCAAATTTCTCGTCGTTAATTAGCTTCTAAAAATGAAGAAAATAACAACAAAGTTCATAATTTTAGATTTATTATAGAGTTTTAAATTTTGGCACTTAATACGTTCACATATTTTAATAAAGTTCCTCCATTTCTTTAATTAATTTTGCCTTGTCTTTTCTTTTATATTATTGTTAATGTACTGCTGCATCTGCTAACATATTACGATCTAGTGCTATGAGAACATCATGTGAAAAAGTGTAAAGAACTTTTAAGCTCAAACTCAACAGGAGCTCATTGCAGTTTTAAAAGACAGAGTTCGCCAAAAATAATCTATCTGGTACAAGAGATAGAAAATTATTCCATAGCATTCGATAGCTCCCCATATATTTTGAGTTTATTTTGAAAGCTATATAAAAACTGACAGGGGCAGATGAAGAAAGAAACACACGAGCAGACGCAGGAATTTTTTAGTCACATTGACATCTTTTTTTTTACTTTTTAAATTTTGTATTCTATTTGGAATTACGATCTATCTGGAAACATTTATTTTATAAAGTCAAAAAATGCCCGACATTATAGTGCTAAAATGCTTTGCGGAGACTACTCATAAAGAAACTAATGGAATACTCAAAGTAGGATATGGCGTTTAGTAAATTTTGATGTAGATGAGTTATCATTTTAATTGAACCTTCTAGTCAAAGAACGAGAGAGTAAATTATTGGTGATCAAAGGAAATATGTTGCCATGTTATGTAGATAAACACTTGAGAAGAAAGTTGTACTCTTCATAAGATGAAGTTTTTATAGAAATTCGTGAGAGGCTTTGGCAGTTAAAGTAATCGGAAAACAGGTATGATTTTCGTTCACAGGCTAATCTAGAAGACTTAAAAATTGGGCCTTCAAATTAGAGTAAGTATCAAACATGACATTTTCAAGCAGGGACTATTTATATCTACCTGTTAAAGAAAAGTGAATTATTGAATTTAGGATGATAAGATTATTCAAGTTTGTCAAGAAATTTTGGCTTTAAGTTATCATGCCTAACATAATATCATTACTTCGAATATTCCTTAAAACTGTGATAAGTAATGCCAGCTGTGAGACAAGCTTATCTAAAATTAAGTTAATGAAAAATTAATTTCGATTAATGGTGAATGCACCAAAATTTACTAATCTATAGTTTTTTGGGGTGAGGGGGCTATTGAGTTTTGCACGGCTGAAACTATTGATATATCAAAGATAATGCAATGAGGACAAGCAGAGAACTTCAATTTTAATCAATAAATGAAAGGTCTTCTTTTTCTAGCATACAAATGTATAGTGTCTTTATTAGTACTATATAAATGAAAATTTTAAAAAAAATCTCATCAACATATTTGTCCAAGGGGGGGGGGCGGCAAACCTGGGTTCTGCCCCGGGCAGCACATACCAACGCTACGCCGCTGTTCATAAGTTAACGATTATTATGGTAATATATGATCTGTCAAAAGGTTTAGGCAATAGTAATTAAATAGATAAAATATTACTAGACTTCTTAAAGACATTTGGCATAGTTCATCACTTTAATTCAAAATATACTTTTTAGTAAAAATCATATATATATATTTATATATATGCTCAATCATGTATGACTGAATCACTCACTGTTGCCTAAGGTTAATGGAAAATATAGACTTGAAAATCATAATACTTTTGGTTTCCAGATTAACGTTAACCAAACAACGCACGAACCTATGACGTCAGCATTTGTGTTGTAAACAGTGCTGACTGACTCAAGGGAGTTATTTTTTTGGTGCAGTAATTTGATGCGCTGCTTTCTAAAGTTACCTAAAAAATCGTGTGGTGATTAGCACTGTAAAAAAGTATACATTTCAGGAATATTTCGTATTTATCATGCAAGGATAAGTTACTTGGGCTTTTGACAAAAAAAACAACCTTATTATAAAATACTTTGTGTACATTTAAGAAAATTTAATATTACGTATTTATCATACAAGGGCAAGATAGTTGGGCTTTTGAAAAAGGGCTTTAAAAAAGTGGGCAAAACGGCGCCGCAGCACAAACTTGTAAATGTAATAAGAATGTAAAACTAAAATGCTAACTCACTGTGGTGAGACCTGTACTAGAATATGCATCTTCTGTATGAGACCCATCCACTTAAGAAAAAAATTGATGAACTAGACCTAATTTTAAAAAAATATAAAAAAGATTACCACATTCATTACTGGAGAATATTAAAAACTGGCAAGAATAACACAATTAGTTAAATCATTAAAACTTGAAACAGTAGCAGACAGAGGAAACAATGGTTAATTAGTAATAACACTTAAATCAATTAATTCTAATTTAGAAATACAACACAAAGATAATTAAATACAAACCTCGGATAGACATAAGGATAAAAAAAAACTTTCTTATTCCGTATGCAAGAACAAACATATACAAATTCTTCTTTTTCCCGTCTGGTATTTGGGCGTGAAATTGGTTGCCAGAAGAAACCAGGAAAACAAACAATTTATCAACAATTAAAGATCAATAATGATGCGAAACTAGACATAGATTATTGATAGCTTATATAGATATCCGTACGACGCAATAATTTTCTGTACAGAAGGACCGTCTGTAACAGTTAAGATATTATTTTATTTTCTAAATTTCTAAATGATGTCTGATCGATAACACATTCAATTTTATTTTCTTTGTATCAGCAGAGGACTACTATTTAAAGATGAATTTTTCCAATTATACGAACAAAACATTTATCTGGAGATTTGTGGAAGATAACCCTACTCCAGTGAGAATTAGTAGAGCTACTCCATATGTCGTCATCGCTACTGGAATCCTACCAAATCTGTGGATACTTCTTGCTCTGCTGACCTCTAGGGTCATCCGAGCACGCATGCGCAATAAATTAGTTTGCAGCTTCTGCGTCCTTCACCTGATGAATGCCTTGCTGATCACACCCATTCGAATATTAATATTTTTGAAAAGTTTTAAAATCACAGACGAAATAGGATGCCATTTGCAAAACATTTTTACCAACATTCAACTAATGCAGGATTTCATCGCCAACTGGACTTTGGTGCTTCTGATCGTTAATTTCATCGCTCAGATTTGTGACTTCAAGCCGAATATAAGAGTCACAAGATTTACATCAATTTATTTTTGGAACATACGCCATCTTGGCCTCACCTTGGCTGGCTTCCCTTATCCTTATTCCTGTCATTACGACCTCAAAATCAAGAAGTTGGATGCAAATCTTCAACTTACCCATCCCTAGCAGCTGTGTGATGTATTTCTTTGACGTAAACATCATCATCAGATCTCTGGACACAGCTGTTCCCATGTTGATTGCAGTAGCACTTATGGTGGTGGCTGTTTTATTAAGGCGGCGGCGGTTCACGAGGGGATTATCCAGCGGCATGAAGGTTGAGCTTCTTGATCGTGGGCCGGCCATCGACAACCATCTCGGATACACAGCAGCTGTCGTTGTGATGGTGATATGTGATCTACCAGAGGCGTTAAAAATTTTTGAACTCTTGGATAGTTATATATTCGACAGGTAGGCTAGTTTTATTTTTTTTAAAAATATTTAAAATAAACTTTTATTCGACTTATTTCTCATGAAACATACGTAGATACCAAATTTAACAAATTGTATTTGTTCTCCAATAACATTTGAAAGCTCAGTCAAATTGGGATATAAATTATGTGACAGTAAGAGACGTTTACTTGACATTTGAGTAAATTTTAAATTATTTAATCGAATTCCTCGACGCACAAATTCTTGAGTGCAATTTAGAACTGTAAAAAAATTAATTGAAAATCTTGCTTAAATTAACTTTATGTACATGACAAAAATTATTTTCTGCAAAGAAATTATAAAACGATATTTTTATTGTTTCAGATATCTCTTTCGCGTGGTGGCCAGATTACTGTCAGAGACTAAAGTCTTCTTCAGTTTTTTCCCCTGGCTGTTGTTCCCAGATATCAGAGAGCGCATCAAGATCTGGAGACCGTGGCGCTGTGCCAAACCTGGACACGACGACTTAACAGTCATCTATAAAAAAGAAACCGCTTAGAATTCGCAAATACCCAGTATTTGCGTTTGAGTTTTGAGTTTTATAACAGATTTGACAGTTAACGTAGTAGACAAATTATATTTTACGCATGACAAACTAAGTACCAATCATAATAGTAAAATTCAGACATCCTCTTCATTTATATCCAATACATCGATATGTCATTTGCTAATGAAAATGCTTATCAAAATGTAAAAAAAACCACGTTTTTCCTAACCTATGTAGTTAACGAAAATAAATATAATATGCATTTAAAAGTTATGTTATCATTTTTTCTTGTTTTGTATTACGATGCTAACAGCTTCAGTATTATTTCTCGTTGTCTTCTTACATCCAATGGCCTGTTCTGAACATTTAAATGTTTCTTGATATACATTTATATAGGCAGTGTTACCTCGAGATAAGACTTTTGGCTTACAATGCCTGCGTCGAGTATAAACATAAAGGCATCGCCATACAGGTATTCGTTCGCAGTTCTAGAGCTGACCCGCGCGCATCCCCAATCACTGCAGAACAATCAGTCAGCTGATGTGCCATGGTCTCCTCAGCTATGCTACATAAGTGGAAGCCCCGAGCCCCTCAGCCCAGCCGCTTAGACACAATTTAATCCCCAACTAAGTCAATGAGCGATCAATTAGGAGCTGGGCTGCGCCTTGCTGCACCAGCAGGTTTGCCCTTTCCTGTAGCGGTACCTGAAACACTAGATGATAGAAAAAAAAACAAAGGGCAAAGAAGTTATAATACATAAGGCAATTAATTATAACTTGGAAATACAACTCAAAGATAATCTAATAAAACCCTCAAATAGACATAGGGATTAAAACACTTTTCTTATTCCGTTTTTCAAGAACAAACACATACCAAGTCTTGTTCTTCCCGACCAGAATTTGCACGTGAAATGGGTTTCCTGAGGAAACCAGGAAAACCAACACTCTTTCAACATTTAAAACTCTAATAAAAATTTATGACTAGAAATAAACCTTTGATAAGTGTATGACACAATAATCCAGTGGCGTAGCTAGGGTGATGTGCGCCCGGGGACATGACACAAAATTTGCGCCCCCCCAAAAAAAAATTTTTTTTGTATTATTATTTTTTTTAATTTTATGGTTAATATGGTTCATTTTCGAAGCATTTTGTATTTTATGAAATAGAATACAGAATAATATTTCTCTATACGGTTGTAAACAATTGATTTGAAGAAAAAAAACAACTCTACTAATTATACATGACTCGAATAGACATAGTCTACAAAAAATTGATCCTCCTTGATTTGAATGGTGCAAACTCGTCAATCACGTTGTCAAAATTAATATTCTCAAGTGTTTCTCTTTCGATGCTAAGAAGTGCAAGATCACTAAGACGATCTTGTCCAATTGATCACGTAAATTAGACAAAATAAGCATTCAGTTTGCTGAAGGACCGATCACAGTTTCATTTGAAACAGCAATTGTTAGAAGTATTTGAAGTGAAATGCGGAGATTCGGAAATACGTCATCTCCATATGAAACAATAAAACCAAGAAGATCCAAAAGAGTTTCCGGTAGAACTTCAGTCCGGTTACTGAGCAGCATTTTTCAGTCTCCGGTTTCTGTGCACAATTCGTGACCATTGACGGCAGTGTCGTAGAAATTAGCAAAATCTAAGCAATTTTAATGAAGTGTATCGACTTTTGTCTCAGCAAGATGATTTTGAAGTCTAGTAAAAATCCAAATTTGTTGAATAGGTTTTTAGACGTAAAAACCGTATGATATCTCTTTTTGGAGTCTATCAATTACGCTGTTCATATCACGTGAAATTTCTTCTTCTGCAGAAAGTCCTGCATCTCTTGTTAATTCTCCAGGAATCCTCCGATGTCGTCTAATCCTTCTGTCAACCTCGATTCCCAAAGTTGTGCATCTTCTTTTCCATTGTCTACCGCAACCTGGCTCAAATTATCACGAATGTTGACAATTTCTGACTCAAGCGATTCCAGATCAGATGCTGCTTCCTTGAAATTTACAGTAGGATTCTGCAACCGTTTCTGGACACAATCAATTTTCCCAAGTATGATGTGCCAGAAATGTAACAAAAATAGGAATTTAAAGTTTAATATACCTATCAGCAAAGCTTCTGCATCACATCTGGTGTCAGGCGTCATATGTGTATGTTCTAATAATAACAGCCCTACCAGTTCATCTAGTCCTCATAGATAGCCCTAACAGCTTCTGATCGTGCACTCCAACATGTTTCAGACTCCCTCTTCATTGTGATTGGCACAACTCTTTTTAATTCTTCCCAACGAGTTGTTGAACGAGAGAAAACAAAAATTTATACTTTCAACTGTTCCAAAAAACATGATAGTAACTGGATCCTTTTTAGCTGAGTAAACTCTTGTTAAGTTTAAGCTGTGGTTGTCACAGTTGCTGCACAATGTTCTGTGATTTCTGGCACATATTCGCTGTATGCCCAGTCATTACAGCAGCATGGTCATAACATTGTGACCGACAGTCGGCTAATGGTGTGCTATTAGATTCCAGTTTTTCTACGATAACTCTTTCAAGCAGGTTTGCTGCGTCTTTGGAATGTATCTGTACAAAAACCCAAAAATGATTATTTGATGGTTACTTTTTTAGTTTGAAAATCCACATCCGAAAATCTGATGACTTGAGAAAACTGTTCCCGGTGTCCTAGATCGAATGTTGAGTCAAGTAAGATACCGTAGTACTTTTTTTTCTGATTTCACTCAACAGCTGATTCCTCACAGTCGATGTAAGTATCATTTTGATGTAAATTCATTTTGGATTTCCGGTGAAAAATAAGATATTGAACCTGTATTCTCTCTGGCATGTTGTAGGTGTTTTTCTAACAGTGGATCATGCTGAGCAACAAGTTTGATTGCAGAGAGACAGGAAAGAGGCGGTTTCTGCTGTTTCATATGAAATGAATCCAACTTGCTTTGACATAGCGACAGAGCCCGTGAGAGGCGAGACATTCCCTCCTCTCCTCCACTTAACTCCCTCCATATTGGGATTTGGGAAGTAAGATTTTTTAAAAAGATTCACATCATGCAACAAAGGGACGCGAATTAACCATTCTGTAAGCTAGTGGTTCTCAAACTTTTGAGATTCAATAACCACTTGAAAAATGTGTGTCTTAGCTACGGACCACTACTAAAAATTCTGCTACTGCCGAGCTGGAAAGTTAAATATAATTAACTGTGTATATAGCTAGCTATAAGTAATATACATATTAGTTAGTTAAACTATACTAATATTCTACGATTTGCGTGCTCCAAAAACAAAATTGGAATGGCTTTCTTTTGCAACGAACAAATGTCATTTATATTAGTCTCATAGTCTTCTTATTTATTCTACTTGCTTACTATAAAAAAAACTTAAAGTCATAAACAGTAGTTTGTATTAAAAAACTGCCATATTAGTTTATTTAGTACGAACAATGTTTTATTTTTATTGTAAGCAATGCAGAAAATCCATTTTCACAAAGTTGCAAAGGGTAAACGTATTTTAAAAGCTAGCTGAGACAGTTAGGAGTACTCAAACTTTCTTTAAGCCCACTTTCTGATGCAACATATTCAAAGTGGTATCGCTAGTCAGTTCAATGAATTGGTTTAATTACGATGTTCGCCATTTTTTTTAATGTGATGAGTGAATGTGTGCGAAATGAGGACTGGACACCCACGAAAAACCACTGAACGTTAAAAATCACAATAGTAGAATTTAAATTGGTTCTGCATTGATTGAATATGACCAGAAATCAAATTTATCAACAGTTTGTTTATTTATTTCAGCATTTTCTGGTTTCTCAGTGGTTTCGTACAATTGATCAAACATCTCAAAGGAACCTTGAAATAATCTTCTTTTCCAAAGATCAAGATTTTTCGTGAAAGCCGACATTTTGTCACTGAGAGTAATTAAATGTGTCTGCTTTCCTTGCCGAGTTGAATTAGTTTGTTGAGTTCTTCAAAAATTTCAGCCAAATAAGCCAGAACAGCAACCCATAAGCTATGGTTCAAATGATCAACAAGCTTTGAGTTTTTTCTACAAGAAACTCTCTTACGTCATCACGTTATTCAAACAGTCTGATAACCAGCGAACTTTAGTATAGATCAGCAACTGTTAATGTTCAAGATTCATATTCGAACATATGACATAACAGAGACGAGAATTTAAAAACTATTTAGGGAAGATTAAAATATATTTTAAGTCTGCGTTAATTCTTTAACTTGCTAGTCTTTCTCGATGAATCATACAGTGCGTAAATTTCATGCTTTGCTCTCGGACCCACTGGTGCTCCGCAGACCACGGGTTGAGAACCACCGCTTTAAGCCACTCCTTTTTCTTGTCTTGGTCAATTTGGTTGCTTTTAGTGTCGTCTCTGTCTGTTCTATTCATAGAATCGCCTTTGCCTTTTACTGCTCCCCTAGTCTCACTCCCATCAACTAACTGTTTTTGTTTTAAACGCCATCAGAAATTCATCATTGTGGATGTGTCATTTATTTATGAGTAGAATGGCGCCCCTTAACGCTCCATGGGGGGCGCCAAAATCGTGCTTGCCAACTGGTTTGTAATGAAGATATTTTCGGAGCTCCAAAACTCAATCTTGCAAACGTATTTGGGATGCAATAGTTTACATCAAAATAAAATTAAGTAATGAGTTTTAATACTCATTTTGGCGCCCCCTAACGTGGCGCCCGGGGACATATGTCCCCCCTGCCCCCCCTCGCTACGCCACTGCAATAATCTTCTGTAAAAGATTAAGATAAGATAAGACATTAACACAATATTTTCTCGACTCAATTTTTTTCTGTGTTTAGGAGAGGCAAAATTCTGCATGACATGACCCCTTGCTTATAATCTTTCTGCCCCCATTTTCCAACTAAACAAGACTTGCCCCTTAGTAATATTGGAAGAGCACTGACTTCCATTAGGAGGACGCATTCAAAAAATCAAGGCGGCTTTTTGTATTAGGATGTCAAACTCTATAGAAAATAAGCACACATGCATCAATTTGTATAAGACCTGAACATCCATGCAACCACCAAGCTCAACCTTGTAAAATAAAATCTACTTAAATGCGCTGAAAAAAAAATATTGCTCTAGAGCAAGTACACTCAGAGTCAAGGCGCTATTCCTGTGTAGTGCAAAGTAAGTCAATGATTACAGGATGGCCGTCCCGTCTTTTGCCAGCCATACGGCAATCGAAAAGTTATGTAGAATATATGAACAACCATTGAGATATGTCTTTCTCTTATGAGCAAACCCTCATCTTATGAGCAAACCCTCATCTTATGAGCAAACCCTCATCTTATGAGCAAACCCTCATCTTATGAGCAAACCCTCATCTTATGAGCAAACCCTCATCTTATGAGCAAACCCTCATCTTATGAGCAAACCCTCATCTTATGAGCAAACCATCTGTCGAGGGTGTCGTTGCCAAAGGAAATTAACATTTAAAAAGAGAAACTCTAATTTTTTACAACTTCGGCATTGAAAGGACATGACAGTCAAATCTACAAGAATTGTGTAGGGGTTTGAAATCTCTTACTTTAAACACTTAGTATAGTGGAGCTTTGCTAGGAGCAAATCTACAAGAATTGTGTAGGGGTTTGAAATCTCTTACTTTAAACACTTAGTATAGTGGAGCTTTGCTAGGAGCAAATCTACAAGAATTGTGTAGGGGTTTGAAATCTCTTACTTTAAACACTTAGTATAGTGGAGCTTTGCTAGGAGCAAATCTACAAGAATTGGGTAGGGGTTTGAAATCTCTCACTTTAAACACTTAGTATAGTGGAGCTTTGCTAGGAGCAAACTAACCCACATAATGGGAATTGTATACAGTCAAGGTTGTAAAAATCTAAACCAACAAATAACCGAATAGTTCCATTATACTTTTGAGAACGATCACAGCGACAAAATGCTGCATTGAAAATGTGCGAGAAGCGTTTAACAGTTAGACAATAGTAGGGCTTTTGGAAATAACTAGCGTGAAGGGGTTAACGCTTAGATCTGTTAAATGGCGAGAGGTTAACGCAGAATCGTAGCATTCATCATAGTCAACTGGAGGCTTATCAAATTATGTGGATTTATACGTACCCTCTATGGCAGGGGCATCGAAAATCCTGGGAATTTTTAATTGATTTACTCTTCTTAAGGAATTTGTTTGCCTTTTACTTTCCTCATATGAGTTCAGTAATTTAATACACAATACTTAAATAACATGAATAAATGATGTCATATAAGGGGAGAAATATTTCACTTTAGTCTTGTGAGAACCAGGAGATGGGGACTGATAACTCTACAAGGCAACTATTGGGGTCACATCATGCACGCCTTGCCCCGGGTGCTGGAGAAATACTCTACGCCAGTGCTTCTCAAAGTGGTGGTCCGCGGACCGGTGCCGGTCCGTGGACCATCCGCCGCCGGTCTGCAGAAATTATCAAGAAAGAACAAAAAAATAAATTTATAACAGAGAAAATAGTGCACCGGCCCCTGGAGCAATGAAAGAAATTCTGCCAGTCCGCCAGACTAAAACGTTTGAGAAGCACTGCTCTACGCCACTGCCAGTGACAGTTATGGTCATGGTGACACCAAGCAAGAGATTGGGGTCGCGAAAGACATGTGTTGATATCAGATAATAATTGTCCTGTGAATATTGAAATGTAATTACGCGAATGTTCAACTTTAGAGATCGGAAAAGGAAATTCTAAATAAAGGATATACTAATGTTCTATATAAAGGATATAATAATGTTCTATATAAAGGATATACTAATGTTTTATATAAAGGTTATACTAATGTTCTATATAAAGGATATACTTATGTTCTATATAAAGGGTATACTAATGTTCAATATAAAGTATATACTAATGTTCTATATAAAGGATATACTAATGTTCAATATAAAGGATACACTGATGTTCAATATAAAGGATATACTAATGTTCAATATAAAGGATATACTAATGTTCAATATAAAGGATATACTAATGTTCTATATAAAGGATATACTAATGTTCTATATAAAGGATATACTAATATTCTATATCAAGGATATACTTATGTTCTATATAAAGGATATACTTATGTTCTATATAAAGGATATACTAATGTTCAATATAAAGTATATACCAATGTTCTATATAAAGGATATACTAATGTTCTATATAAAGGATATACTAATGTTCAATATAAAGTATATACTAATGTTCTATATAAAGGATATACTAATGCTCTATATAAAGGATATACTAATGTTCTATATAAAGTATATACTAATGTTCTATATAAAGGTTATACTAATGTTCTATGTAAAGGATGTACTAATGTTCAATATAAAGGATATACTAATGTTATATATAAATTATATACTAATGTTATATATAAATTATATACTAATGTTCTATATAAAGGATAAACTAATGTTCTATATAAAGGATATACTAATGTTTTATATAAAGAATATACTAATGTTCTATATAAAGGATATACTAATGTTCTATAATAAAGGATATACTAATGTTTTATATAAAGGTTATACTAATGTTCTATATAAAGGATATACTTATGTTCTATATAAAGGATATACTAATGTTCAATATAAAGTATATACTAATGTTCTATATAAAGGATATACTAATGTTCAATATAAAGGATATACTAATGTTCAATATAAAGGATATACTAATGTTCAATATAAAGGATATACTAATGTTCTATATAAAGGATATAATAATGTTCTATATAAAGGATATACTAATGTTCTATATAAATGGTTATACTAATATTCTATATAAAGGATATACTTATGTTCTATATAAAGGATATACTAATGTTCAATATAAAGTATATACCAATGTTCTATATAAAGGATATACTAATGTTCTATATAAAGGATATACTAATGTTCAATATAAAGTATATACTAATGTTCTATATAAAGGATAAACTAATGCTCTATATAAAGGATATACTAATGTTCTATATAAAGGATATACTAATGTTCTATATAAAGGATATACTAATGTTCTATATAAAGGTTATACTAATGTTCTATGTAAAGGATATACTAATGTTCAATATAAAGGATATACTAATGTTATATATATAAAGTATATACTAATGTTCTATATAAAGGATAAACTATTGTTCTATATAAAGGATATACTAATGTTTTATATAAAGAATATACTAATGTTCTATATAAAGGATATACTAATGTTCTATAATAAAGGATATACTAATGTTTTATATAAAGAATATACTAATGTTCTCTATAAAGGATTTACTAATGTTCTATAATAAAGGCTGTACTAATGTTTTATATAAAGAATATACTAATGTTCTATATAAAGGATATACTAATGTTCTATTAAAAGATATACCAATGTTCTAAATAAATGATCTATTAATGTTCTATATAAAGGATATACTAATGTTTTCTTTATAAATGATATACTAATGTTCTAAATAAAGAATATACTAATGTTCTATATAAAGGATATACTAATGTTCTATATAAAGGATATACTAATGTTTTATATAAAGAATATACTAATGTTCTATATAAAGGATATACTAATGTTCTAATAAAAGATATACCAATGTTCTAAATAAATGATATACTAATGTTCTATATAAAGGATATACTAATGTTCTATATAAATGATATACTAATGTTCTATATAAATGATATACTAATGTTCTATATAAATGATATACTAATGTTCTATATAAATGATATACTAATGTTCTATATAAAGGATATACTAATGTTCTATATAAAGATATACTAATGTTCTATATAAAGGATATACAAATGTTCTTCTGGCAAACCTTGGATGGAGCTAGTAAATATTAAAATAAATTTTATATTGTTGCACTTAATCACTTTAATAATGCAATTATTGAAATACTGATGAGATGCATTAGGATCATATATATATAGAAGTTACAACTCATTTGTTGTAGTTAAGTTGGATATTATTTTTTTTAATTTTAACGATGAAAACAATATGTATGTATTAGTTTCGCATCTATATATATAATACTCTTCGTGGGACCATGCGAGACATCATGCACGTATGTGCAACCGAGCATGACGAATGACCCTCACTGGGGTCGACCAATTTATCGAGACAAACAATGGTCCTTAGATTTCACTTGCATTGTTCCTTCACAGAAAACGTGAGATTCGTAGTGTACTGGTTATCCCGTCCGCCTATGGGGAATGTCCTGGGTTCAAGCCCCAGCGAAAACATTGTTTTTTTTTAATTTTAGAAAAAAACGTCTGTTTGTTCCCGTTCTTTTACCCTTTTTTGTCAACAATAGCTGACCCGCGGCGTAGTATACGCCACTCATGATTTAGTGACGGGTGAAGACATCCTGAAAGACACAGTTGTCAAAATGGGGTGGGTTTGGGCAAACGACTGTGAATGAATGAAAAGATGTAACCCTGGAGAGACCCGTAGCATTTGCCGCAGACTTGCTAATAATAGACAGTGCAAAGAACTGTTTGGGGGGGGGGTGAGAGTACAGATACAAAAAGCAGCACTAAGTAAATAAAAGAAAACGAGTAAACGTGAAAACATGCACACTGAGGTTGTTGTTACACGCCTCCCATTTAATACTACCATCCCTTAAACATTAACTGTGATTGGCCGACCCTAGCGAAGGTTAGTCATATTTAGGGTTGTTTATTGCGTGTTTTTTTTTATAAAACAGATTATCGATTATGAAACTCCGATTTTAAACCGATTATCATTTTATAGCTGACTTCATAGGAGTAAGGGGTGTACCGAATTTCGCCTGCAAATGTCTCGAAACCAACAATGATTTTGCAGTCGTCCCCCCCCCCACTCTACCGACCTTCACTCGCGTAGTTTTTATTTCTTCGTGCTGTAGTTTGTGTCCGTTCTTTCTCCACTTTCTTTGGACTCTCCATGAGCAAGTCTAGTAGTAATTAATTTTATTAAGGAAAGGAATAGTGCTATGTAATTAATTATTGGGCGATTTATTTTTAGTATTGTTCAGTTAATAACTTAAGAGTTAGGTTTTATATATATTAATTCTTCACTACAGGGCCAGAAAGTAGCACACAGCCTTCGATTGTCGTTATAGTACTAACGTTTCAATTCTTTTTTTTCTTGTGAGACAAGAAAGTTGAAACATGGTTATATTTAATGATTAATCGAATCAAAACAAAAGTATTTTTTTTTATTATGATGCACTTTTCAATCTCTGAATTTTGTAGTGAAACAACTGTTGCTAATTGAGCTGAAAAAGTAATTCAATAAAACCTATAATACAAAAACAAAATACAAAATACTGTGGAGGACCTGGGTTGAAATAATTGAGAACCTCGGTTGAAATATTTGAGAGGGGAGCTGACGGTAGGTAGGCGACGGGGTCGTACCTGGAATGTATTGATGCTCTCAGACAATGACCGGAAACGAAAAGATTCCGGCCTTCTCCCCCCTCCCCACCCCCAACTACGGAACGTTGGGTGGTAAGAAGGTAGGGGTAGACGGTGGTGTAGAAAAAGTCAGTATTGTTAGATAAAGGAAGTGAAATTTTATTGTCATTGAACGAAACTATTGGCGGGGATATCGTTAGGGTCTACCGGGGAAATCTAAGTTGGACGTGGGTTAGGGAATGAAAGACTGAGAATTGTATTGTTAGGGTCTACCGGGGAAATCTAAGTTGGACGTGGGTTAGGGAATGAAAGACTGAGAATTGTATTGTTAGGGTCTACCGGGGAAATCTAAGTTGGACGTGGGTTAGGGAATGAAAGACTGAGAATTGTATTGTTAGGGTCTACCGGGGAAATCTAAGTTGGACGTGGGTTAGGGAATGAAAGACTGAGAATTGTATTGTTAGGGTCTACCGGGGAAATCTAAGTTGGACGTGGGTTAGGGAATGAAAGACTGAGAATTGTATTGTTAGGGTCTACCGGGGAAATCTAAGTTGGACGTGGGTTAGGGAATGAAAGACTGAGAATTGTATTGTTAGGGTCTACCGGGGAAATCTAAGTTGGACGTGGGTTAGGGAATGAAAGACTGAGAATTGTATTGTTAGGGTCTACCGGGGAAATCTAAGTTGGACGTGTGTTAGGGAATGAAAGACTGAGAATTGTATTGTTAGGGTCTACCGGGGAAATCTAAGTTGGACGTGTGTTAGGGAATGAAAGACTGAGAATTGTATTGTTAGGGTCTACCGGGGAAATCTAAGTTGGACGTGGGTTAGGGAATGAAAGACTGAGAATTGTATTGTTAGGGTCTACCGGGGAAATCTAAGTTGGACGTGGGTTAGGGAATGAAAGACTGAGAATTTGTATTGTTAGGGTCTACCGGGGAAATCTAAGTTGGACGTGGGTTAGGGAATGAAAGACTGAGAATTGTATTGTTAGGGTCTACCGGGGAAATCTAAGTTGGACGTGGGTTAGGGAATGAAAGACTGAGAATTGTATTGTTAGGGTCTACCGGGGAAATCTAAGTTGGACGTGGGTTAGGGAATGAAAGACTGAGAATTGTATTGTTAGGGTCTACCGGGGAAATCTAAGTTGGACGTGGGTTAGGGAATGAAAGACTGAGAATTGTATTGTTAGGGTCTACCGGGGAAATCTAAGTTGGACGTGGGTTAGGGAATGAAAGACTGAGAATTTTATTGTTAGGGTCTACCGGGGAAATCTAAGTTGGACGTGGGTTAGGGAATGAAAGACTGAGAATTTTATTGTTAGGGTCTACCGGGGAAATCTAAGTTGGACGTGGGTTAGGGAATGAAAGACTGAGAATTGTATTGTTAGGGTCTACCGGGGAAATCTAAGTTGGACGTGGGTTAGGGAATGAAAGACTGAGAATTGTATTGTTAGGGTCTACCGGGGAAATCTAAGTTGGACGTGGGTTAGGGAATGAAAGACTGAGAATTGTATTGTTAGGGTCTACCGGGGAAATCTAAGTTGGACGTGGGTTAGGGAATGAAAGACTGAGAATTGTATTGTTAGGGTCTACCGGGGAAATCTAAGTTGGACGTGGGTTAGGGAATGAAAGACTGAGAATTGTATTGTTAGGGTCTACCGGGGAAATCTAAGTTGGACGTGGGTTAGGGAATGAAAGACTGAGAATTGTATTGTTAGGGTCTACCGGGGAAATCTAAGTTGGACGTGGGTTAGGGAATGAAAGACTGAGAATTTTATTGTTAGAGTCTACCGGGGAAATCTAAGTTGGGCGTGGGTTAGGGAATGAAAGACTGAGAATTTTATTGTTAGGGTCTACCGGGGAAATCTTTAGTTGGGACGTTGGGTCAGGGAATGAAAGACTGAGAATTTTATTGCTCACACTAGGTGTGCGTTCTAGGGTGTCGGCCGCATGCCTGTGGCCGCCAATATAAGGAAAGGGCGGTAGGAGACAAGACAGAATAACCCACCCCGGGGTAAGAGAGCAGTTTAGGGAGTCACAGACCGGAGACTAGGAGAGAAGGTTAGGGACATGCACAGACCAGAGACTTGGACAGACCACGACAGAGAGTAACCCGCCGCAGGGTTAGAGGCCAGACCTAGAGAGTCGTAGAGATAGAGAGCAGATGTAACCAGAAGTTATGGCTAATAAAGAGAAGAACTGTTAGCATTAAAGCTGCCTTTGTTTTGAGTATGCGAGTTGAAGTGTCAGTCAAGAAGTACGAAGAAGGAGCTTTACAAGACATAAACCAATTGTGTAATGAATTTTAGCTCTATTTTATTAATCTAAAATTATTATTATTGTTAAATTAAAGTATTCTTGTTAATTACATTAAATTATTGTTGTTAATACAAAAACAAGTAATTAATCGTATTCTCGGGATTTGAACTCTTAGCCAAAGAATCCAAATCCAAAATAGTATAAAATGACACTGATTGTAACTTTCAGAAATAATTTAATTGAAATAAATTCAAAGTAAGTCATTAAAATGATTTTTAAAAGATTTTTAAATAGTTGGTTCTACGGGTAATTTTTACAACCATCTTCACCGTATAAAACCAACTCTTCGTGTATTCTAACAGCATCCATTGCATGCTTCGCGGAAGGGTGTTCTTGTCATTTGCTTCACGGAAGTTTATTTATGGTTTTCGAACTGACACCCTTACCCGTATATGGGAATACGGACGTCAACCACATACATCGGCTACTTCTGAAGCCTCGTCGCAAATGTTGACAAGTTCGTGATCGTTGGGATTTCAAGGATACCTGAAAGCAAAAATCACACATACGAAATGTGCAACAACTGTGTTAGTTAGAGTGTAAGTTTATCATAAGACATAGCGGTAAGGACAGAATGAGAAGTGACGAATACAGTGTAAGTTTATCATAAGACATAGCGGTAAGGACAGAATGAGAAGTGACGAATAGAGTGTAAGTTTATCATAAGACATAGCGGTAAGGACAGAATGAGAAGTGACGAAACAACATGGTGACAAAACTGCAAGGTGAGAAAATCTTGTCATTTTGTCACCTTGTCGTTTTGTCTCCTTGTCGTTTTGTCACCTTGTCGTTTTGTCACCTTGTCGTTTTGTCTCCTAGTCGTTTTGTCACCTTGTCGTTCTGTCACGGAACCAGAAATAGCATAACATAAAAACATAAGAGGGCGTCCGCTTGTTAACATACTGTTCGTTGATTGCTCGGCAAAAGAAATTGGTTGCTTTAACTAGGCATGGTCTATATACAACCCAGGAGATTTCCGTTAGGTCTGGACAGCATGTATTAAATGTTGTAATGCAGTTTCTGTTTTACTCCAAGTTTATTTTGTCCGTGATAAAATGTGGTCAATGATCAGTTGAACCGCGTGTGTTGTTGACATGCTCAAAATGCACGAGTTAATGACCTCTATAAGAATTTGGAGCTGACCCGTGGTCGTGAATATGTATGTTAGTGAAACCTTCCAGCTCATGTCAATGACACCGACTCCAAAAGCTTTGGTACAACGCCAGCTACATCAGCAGAATACCTTGCGGCTCGCTCAACTCAATTTACGTTATCGGATACTTTACAGACGCTCTTACAATAAAGACGATTTTTTTGCGAAGTATGCTTAAGTAAATTTTGCACTGACGTACAAGAAAGGCCCACTTCTGTAAACATGGACGTCATTGTAGGAAGCTAAATTAAAGTTACAAATACTCGAATACAGTTTATTATATTAGCGATTCAATCAGACAATTCTACTAATAGCAACGTCAATTTTCTGTTATAAAACAAAATACTTTCACTTTGTTGACTTGTAAATATTTCTATTCATCAACATAAGTACATGATGTGAAGGATAAAGAAATAATTTTTAAAAAATTATTATTTTTTTTTGTTGTTAATTTAGCACTCCAATAAACTTAAATAAGTATTCGAATACCGATACCTTGACTCTGCTAGAAATTTGCGTGATTCCGATTCCAGCTGGTTTTATTCCACAGTAGTGTTAAGGCGCGTTCTTTTTAAAACACAAACATTCGATTATTTGCGTTTGAACTGTTTGTCACCTTTAAAAGAACCACCACACTTAGAACATGAGTAACAAATGCGACTAAATGAGAACTCCTATCTGTTGTAAGTTTATTTTTTTATTTTAGTATACATCAGAGAAATGAGATTGTTTCGTAAACTATTTTATTTTAAATGATTTTAACGTTTATAACTGATTCGATTTTTTAAAAGACTTTTATTAAGAGTAACTCGTCATATAGAATGTATGGTAGACGCTTAGCAGATTAAAAAAAATGGATTCATAAGTTGATGGATTCAATACCTATTGAAGACATAATTATACCGAAATCTTTTTGAAGTTATTTATTTCTTGTTTTCTGAAGTTACGTTTAGTGTAAAAGGTAAGCGGTTTGTTAATTTTCTTTGTTGACAAAATTTGTTTAATAGATTTTTTTATATATAGTATCTCATGTCTTTTTTTTAAAACTAGTTTATGGAGGGGTGGGGGTAGGGGGTTTCTTTTATTGATTTTAGAGAGCAAAATTAATTTAGCTACCTAATTTATCAAATTCAAGAGTGAGATGAAGATATTTGAATATACAGTAACATTCCGATAATCCGGCACGTTCGGGACCGGCTCGTTGCCGGACTATCGAAAATTCCGGTCTATCGGGCGGTGCCCCTTCTTTTTAGTGTAGGCTTTGCCGTAAAGAAAATGAACTTTTTTTTAACTACTTACATATATAAATGGTAATAATAAGAACAATTAGGTTAATAATTAAACTACAAATACAGTATGCAAATACAAAAAAGTTTATTTTACATTTCATATAATGTATGTACACGTACTGTAAAACATATTTCACTTAGATTTTAAAAAGTCACGAATGTCTTTTTCTTTTCTTGACTTTTGGCGTTTAATATAAAATTTATTTCTAATGATATGGAAATCAATAATTTCTGAAGCACGAGACACAGTTTACTGCGATGTGAAAGGACACAAAGCAACAACGCACAAAAAAATGGCGAGACGCTTCGTGATTGTTTATCTGTGTTGCACTGCACCTGTATTTGTTGTGACAGCTGAGACTAGCCGGCCGCTAATTGTTTCCGAAAAATACCGAGCGCTTCCCCGAACTACCCCAAAAACTTCCGAATAGCTCTCAAGCGTTTTTATTTGCTTTAAAGACACACTTTTTGAGAAAACCAAATTTTTTACAATTTTCCGGAGCGATGCCGGCCAATCGGGCATTCCGGACTGTTAGGCGCCGGATTATCGGACTTTTACTGTAATTAGTTTTTAAAAATAAAATTCCGAAAGACACTAATTATGTCTTCATTTAACACTTGCAAACTGCATTTAATTTTTGGTGAATATAAATATGATATTTATTTCAACAACACAACTTGACTTTGTGCTAAATATTCAAAATAACTAACTTTCTAGAGTTAATTTAATCTATTCTTCTAATTTTTACCACGAAACTTTCTTTATGTTGTATATTTCATTGATAAGTGTTTTTTTAGTTTAGCCCCATTAATCTGTGTTTAAATAATTATTTTTTTTAAATGATACAAGTTAAATCTCAAAGAGTTTCTCGGGAGAATTATAACTGTGTACCTTTTACGTTTCAATAGAAAACGTACCCTGGGAAAAATCTTTAGGAGACTTCGTAATAAACGATGATATTTTCTCTAACGTCATTAATAAGTTTCACTAATTTTTTCTCCCATTTCTTTTCAAATAGTTTTGATCAATAACAGTGCCCAAAAAACTCAAACTTCAACTTACTAGACCACAACAGGGACTTAAGCGGTCGGCTTTTCAGCTTAGCCTCTGAAAAAGTGGTGCACTTGTTGCCTTCGTGTCTCGAAAAAAAAAGCCTTGACTTTTAGGGCGGCAAGTGAGTCATACGCTCATACTAGACCGGATGGCCCTACCCAGCAGATGGACCAGTTTGTCTAGCGGTTACCGAAAGCATTAAAAAAAAAGTAACATGAAACTTCCAGGATATAAGGTCATTAATAGATTAGCTTAAAAAGAAATATATCTATTAACGATTATTAATTTGCTTGGGACAGGCGCAGCCATTTAAAGATGAATGCTTCGAGTTTCTTTGACGGTATAGATTGGGAATCATTACTTTCTGCAAATGCTTTCGCGGTGAGGATCCACCAGGCATCCTATTATGTCGTCATGGCTACTAGAATCTTACCAAACCTTTGGGTACTGCTCGCTCTTCTGAGATCGAAGGAAATTCGCACACGCATGCGTAATAAATTCATTTGCAGCTTTTGCGCTCTTCATTTCTTGAATTCCTTGCTCTTCACTCCCATCAAGATGCACGTTGTTGGACTGCAGGACGAAATAGGATGCTTTATGAAAACCGCTATCAAAAACATGCAACTAATGCAGGATTTCACCGCCAACTGGACTTTGGTTTTGATGATCGTAATTTTCATCACTCAGATTTGTGACTTCAAGCCAAACGTAAGAGTCAGCTATATGGCAAGCGTTTTCGGAACATACGCCGTCTTGGCCTTACCATGGGTGGCTTACCTTGTCATTATTCCTGTCATTACGTCATCGCAATCCCTAAGTTGGGGGTTGCATCCTAACATTTTCCATCCCTAGTAGCTGTGTGTATTTCTACTTAGACGCATACATTTTTATCAGATCTCTGGACACGGCCATTCCCCTGTTGATCACTGGGGCGCTCATGGTGACGGCTGTTGTATTATGGCGGCGGCGGTTCGCGAGGGGATTATCCAGCGGCATGCAGGTTGAGCTTCTTGATCGAGGGCCGGCCATCGACTACCATTTCGGATACACAGCAGCTGTCGCTGTGATGGTGATATGTGATCTACCAGAGGCCGTATACATTTTTGAAGTCTTTGAAATAGAATTTTTCCGTCGGTAAGCTATGACTTGATAATTGTTTGAATTATTTCCCTGATTTTATATTAAGTGTAACTAGAAACAAAACTTTTCAATATCGCATTTCTATTCCTAAATGTATTCTTAAAAACTCATTTTATAAAGGAGAAGCATATTTTAAATCAAATTTTTTTCCTAATTTATACCTGTATGTACTTAAGTTAAGCCGATGAAGCATAAGCTAATATTTTTATCGAATTTCTTGCCATCAAAAATTTAAGTTCGGGTCAAATTTATATATGCAATAGAAACCTGTTTTCTCTTAGAATTGGTTTACGATATCAGAATTTTTGAACAAAAGAATGATTTGAAGATCATGTTTTTTTCCAGATTATACTTCAGTGATGTAGCGATATTTCTGTCAAATACTAAGGTCTTCTTCAGTATTTGCCCCTGGCTGCTCTTCCCGGACATCAGAGAGCGCATCAAGACCTGGAGTCCTTGGCACTGTGCAAGTCTGGGGCACAGTAAAAGAATGGGCCATGACTTAACAATCGTCTTTCATAAAGAAAACGCTTAGATTTCGTTGATATAAAACCAGCTTAGTTTGAAAATCATTTTTAGAAATGTTTTTGTTATAGGATTATTAAGAGTGAAGGTATAATAAAAATTAGCACATGACAAGCTAAAATACCGAAAGTAAAAGTGGAGTTTAAAATTTTCATTTTGAATCCACTTCATCAATACAGTAAATGCCTCTTATTTGTGCTATTTTAGTTGAGAACTATTTTCTTCGTTAAGTAACAGGATTGTTTGTGAAAAATTAAAATGTTCATTTATTAAAATGTATTGTTTCTGTATATTTCCAATAAAATAATTAATTATTGCCTGATTCCCTTCAGTTCATTTTGTACACTGCTGACAGCTTTGTTAAATTAATGCGTTATATCAAACTATGGGTTTTAGGGCGCCTACTGGCACCCATTTGAGCTATAGGGCGCCCAAGGCGCCCACTTTTTTTCGGGTAAAAAGCCCAAGTAACATATCCGTGTTTGATAAATACGAAATATTATACTTCCCGAAATGTACACAAAGTATTTTATAATTATAAATCCTCAAATCCTCTTTTTACATTGCTCTCTTTTCCAAAATTAAAATATAAGCTAAAACTATGACGTCATATAATATTGTTTTTAGAATTTTTAGAATGTTGCAAACCTCCTAATGCGCGCCTTGTAAATATACTTAAATATAAGCTCCAAAAATGACGTCATAGCGCTACGGATCCAACATGTGACTTTGGCTATTATATTGTTTATGATGTGTAATGAGTACTTAATGTGTCTTTTTAAATATTCGCTTAAAATTTAAAGCATGCATATCATATGTGTATATATATATATATATATATATATATATATATATATATATATATATATATATATATATACATTAATATATATATATATATATATATATATATGTATGTATAGTTGTTCGATTCCTTATGTATCGTAAGATGACGGAATTGTCTGTGCTCATGTTGAACTTGCGCGCACGGCTTTGCAGCTTTTGCTGTGGCTGTAAAATCCCACTCGCGAATGGCAGCCTTTGCTGAACCTCTGACACTGAAAGGTAGTATTTGTGGTTGGCTGATTTGCTCTCCATTTCCTCTTAAGGCGATTTTCGTCTGCGACCTGTTGCAGGTTTATTTCTCCTGCTTCTAGCCCGCAGTCAATGCCTGTCTCCATCTGCCAGCCAGTTCCTCCCAACTATTTATGTCAATGCCAATAGCTTTGAGGCCTCTCTTGCAGACATCTTTGGAACGAATGTGAGGCCGCCCTGTAGACCTCTTTCCTTTGGCTAGCTCAGAAAAGAGGATGTCCTTTGGGATTCTGCCATCCTCCAATCTGCGCACATGTCCCAACCATCTGAGCTCACGTTGGCGGAGACAAGTTGTCATGCTTTGAATTTTTGCATGTTGTAGCACCTCATTGTTGGTGACATGGTCCTGCCAGGCGATTCCCAGGATGTGCCGGAGACAGCGCATGTGGAAAGTACTCAATCTCCTTTCTTGTCTGGAAATGTAACAGTTAACTACATAAAACAGTTTTTAAACAGTGAAAACAATTTCTTACTACATGAATTAAAGTAATCTTTTTTTTTAAAGACGGAATGACGAGTAATATTAGTGTTTATATGTTTATATATATGTTTACATATATATATATATATGTTGTTTGTGTGTTTTGTGTGTGTGTATGTATGTATGTATAATAGCATACTGTTTATCGAGATTAGTATCCTGCATGTTTTCAATATTGTTCAGTGGAATTCCATCTCCGAGAAAATTTTTGTACAAGTAACATTTTCTTGTGTGCTCTCAATCACTGGCACCCACATTTTTTTATTTTTTGTGGACATGGGAAATTGTATGCGAATATGTTATTTAGTCCTTTCTAGTAAATTGGAACAAAAGCGAGTTTTTAAAAATCCTTCTTTTATCAATTTGTTATTTACTTGTCAGGCTACGATGTATTGTTCTCTGCTAAGATAAAATTAGGAACGTTTTTTCTTTAAACTTAAATTCTGACAAAGTTTTAATATTGATTCATAATTATCATATTACAAATCCAAAAATTAGCCGGACTAATGTAACGAAACTAAAATAACTTAAATAATAATTTTAAGTAAATGAGAAAATTATATATATATATATATATATATATATATATATATATATATATATATATATATATATATATATATATATATAAATATATAAAAATCAATGTATGCTTGTATGTATGTATGTATATATGTATGTATATATGTATGTATGTATGTATGTATGTATGTATGTATGTATGTATGTATGTATGTATGTATGTATGTATGTATGTATGTATGTATGTATGTATGTATGTATGTATGTATGTATGTATGTATGTATGTATGTATGTATGTATGTATGTATGTATGTATGTATGTATGTATGTATGTATGTATGTATGTATGTATGTATGTATGTATGTATGTATGTATGTATGTATGTATGTATGTATGTATGTATGTATGTATGTATGTATGTATGTATGTATGTATGTATGTATGTATGTATGTATGTATGTATGTATGTATGTATGTATGTATGTATGTATGTATGTATGTATGTATGTATGTATGTATGTATGTATGTATGTATGTATGTATGTATGTGTGTATGTATTTATGTGTGTGTGTATGTAAGTATGTATGTATGTATGTATGTATGTATGTATGTATGTATGTATGTATGTATGTCCTTTATAGCTGACTAAACATTTCACCGATCGCAATGAAACTTTTGGAGACTTTTGAATATGCTCCTGGGATGGTCACTGGCAACTTTTTGTGAAACATTTATCACCCATGGGGCGCCGGGGGCCCATAATATGATTTTTTTCCCATATGAGCTATATAAAAATCACTTTAAGCGTTAGCTATTAGGTAAATTAATGGATCTTAAGCAAACTTTGTATATAACAACTTGGTACCCAATATTGAAATACTATAGGGCACTAATTTCCCAATGTCCATTTCTGCAGGGCTGGGGCCCAAAATGTCTTTTTCATGTACGTTTAAGATTTTATTCCTCATTCAATTTTTAAAGGTCTAGAGTCTAGAGAAATGTAGATAAATATATAAACTATGAAATTAATTGAAATAAACTGATGTTTTGAACTTGACACTTTGCACTACCTGGGACCTGGGGCCCTAAATGTCGTTTTTTTTGCTTATATGAAATATATAAAAATTAATTTATGTGATAGCGACTGAGTAAATGAATGGATCTTAACCAAACTTTGTAAATAAAAACTTGGTAGCCCATATTAAAATAAAAAGGGCACTGCACGTGTAATGTCCAATTGTTCAGGGCTCGGGGCCCCAAATGTCTTTTTTTCGAATATGTTTGAGATATAATTTGTCATTCTATTTTTAACGATCTTGAGAAATATATACATGATGAAATTGAATTAAAATGAACAGCATGTTCAAATTTACATCTTACATCGAATGGGCCGGGGCCACAAACTTCTTAATGTATTTTTTCTTCTATTAGCTATATAAACATTAGTTTAAGTGTTAAATTATGAGAAAAGAACGGTATTTTGACAAAACTCGGTACATTAAAACTTAAGAGCCTATATTAAATTACTATAGGGCACTGAACTCCTAATGTCCATTTCCTTTGGGCTGAGGGCCCTTAATGTGTTTTTTTTTACTAAACTTTTAATATTGTATTCCCAATCAATTTTACACTATATTGAGAAATATATATACATATATTAGTTTATTTGTTATGAAACTGTTTGAAATGAATATATCATACAGAATGGGACTGCGATAAAGCTTTTAAATAAAATACAAAATACACAAACAAATTGTGCAATTAAAACAATAAATTTGAGCTTTATTTTAAACTAAAACGACAATAGATGTTTCGGCTAATGCCTTCATCAGTACAATAACATAAAATAGGTACTTACATATATTTATATTCTTAAAACATATTATATCATAAAATAATTTAAAATATTCATGTAAAATAAAATGAAAGGAAAAACAAAAACAAACAAGGACACATGATATAGAAAAAAGAAGGAAGTATCTAAAGGTACAGTTAAAACCACAACGGGAAAAAGATTCTGCAGTTAGGTAAAATTGTGAATTTGGTTAATTCCGTATGGAGCCAACGTACCAAATCGTTTTATAAGTCTATTTTCCATGTGGATCCTATCATGGGTATTGTTTGCATATAAAATAACAGTAACTGCAACATCTGAAATACCGTCATGGTCAACACTGTTAAAATGTTTAGATAACAGTGTTGACCATGACGGTATTTCAGATGTTTCAGTTACTGGCATGAGTAAGTGACACATATCACTAAATTGTCTTAATGACTTCAGTGTCTTAGTTAATGATCCCAAGACAGATAGTTTTGCGACCATTGATTACGTCATCAGGATACAACATGTACGCCACAAAGCTCACTAAAGATCATATTTCAACTTATTGTCCAGAAACGCCCACCTATACAACTTTGGACGTCACGATTTGGAGCAGAAGGAGAACAAGTACTCGAATATATATTTAGGATCAGTACAAATGTATTATTTTTTAATTCAGCTGTTTTTCATCTTGTGAACCAACTCGCACACAATTTAATCAACTTTTTCAACACCATTAAAATTATTTCCATCCAAATAAATATATTTTAAAAATATTTAAAAAATATATTTGCATATCTCTCCTATGCAAATAAAGTTGTTGTTTTAAGTATTCGAAAAGAGATTCCTTGACTGTGAAAGATCTCCATCGATTCCAGTCCGATATGGTGGAATTCCATAGTAATACAGCTGGAGTGGAAGGCAGTTTGTATTTAACAACAAGATGTTATTGTGTGTGGCTGGTATGATTATCAACTAATCTAAATAACACCGAGACGTAGCGTATGTGACCGAAAAAGAAATAAATCTGCTGTAAGTGAATTAAAACTTGATTTAAAATATAAACAGTAAAGAGTAAAACTGTTTTTGTTAAGTATTTATTTAGGACTGTATTTTAATCAACCAGTTTCCGTTTAATTGCACATTATATACCTTGTATCAATTTTAAAATTCAGCTGAAGTCAAATTTAGCAATCACATAAACTTACTTTAGTATAGCTTTTTTTAAAAATGAAACATCAGAAGTAAATCTGGAATAATTTGAAACAATAATTTGAAAATTGAAAAAAAATTATTCCATTTTTTTTTAAATTTTAATTTTTAATTTCCCGTTTACATTTAGCTATGCTATTACTAATTTTGTTATTCTCCTTGGAAAATAAGTTGGAAATCCTCTTGTTTGCTGTTAAATAAATTATGGTGAATTATTACTGAAAGCCCCTAAAATTCCATGTTGTGAAATTTAAAAAAAAATACAAGTAATATGTTAAAAACGTTATTGTTAACATTGTTATTGTTCATGCCTTGCTGCTAGCGAAAACTTTTTTTAGACGTAATACATAAGCGATAATCTTCACCTATTTAACGTCATATTTTTCCTGAAAAATAGCAAATATTATTGATCTACAGCAAAGGTGGCCAAAGTACAGCTGGCGAGCCGCATGCGGCTCTTCTGTGCTCACATTGCGTATAAAGTTCAATTTATGAAAGATATGCTACAAGAATTACTGGAAGATTTCCAAGTCAGGTTTAATAACTCATAGTGCTTCAATGGGGCTTTCATTATTTTTTAATATTTTTGTTATACATTTTAAAATGGCTCTCAGCTACTACATGTCTGGCCACCCCTAGTCTGGCCATCCCTAGTCTGGCCACCCCTAGTCTAGCCACCCCTAGTCTGACCACCCCTAGTCAATAGTTTTATGTTTCAAGATTAATAACGAAGCCTTACAAAATTTCATAATAATAATAATCATTTTTAATATAGGTTATAACTTGGGCTAAAACATAAAACTATAGATCAAAGCTTCTAATATGAAGCCCTAATACGTTTTATTATTAGTAATTTATAAATATATTTGTTATAAGTTGCCTTGAAGCATAAAACTATTGATCAATAAAAGTAATATAAAGCCATATAAATTTTTATTATTATTAATTTTCTTTCTTAACCAACAACTTTCGTTGAAACATAAAACTATAAATAAATTAAAAAAACTATTATGAAGCCTATCAAAGTTTTACTACTATGCATCTAGTGTCTCTCAGGTGCTCCTTCTCAGATTCGTAACTGGCTTTTCCGCGCCCTTTGATAATTCATTTTTGTCACCCTTGAAAAATAAGGTAAATACTAAACTATAAAGAATAAATGGATAATTGAAGGATTAGCCCTCGGCGCCATCGGCAGCTGCCCCGATGCCAAGCTGCGGTTACGCTTCTGCTTCTTCTATACAGAAGTAAACGTAGGTGTTTCTTTAAATTCTATTATATGAAAAACTCCCTTTTTCTCCAGCTTAATGTAAAATGATTTTTCTCCTATAACATTTTGATACTTTCTTTAATGACAGGATTACAACTTGAAAATGAATGCTTCGAATTTTTTCAACGCGACAACACGACCGACATCTGAATCTCCAGTCACTCGTGTTTTGAGAATGTTTGTACCAACCCAGTTTGTCGTCAACACTTTTGGAATCTTGCCGAATCTGTGGATGCTTCTGGCGATTCTAACGTCCAAGGACATCCGCTCACGCATGCGCAATAAATTCGTTTGTAGCTTTTGCGTCCTTCACCTTTCCAACAGCTTGCTCTTTACGCCCGCCCGCATCATAATTTGGAACTGGGTCAATATAGATGAAGAACTGGGCTGTCATTTGAAAGCTGTTTCTAGAAACATCCTACTGATGCAGGACTTCGTCGCCAACTGGACGTTGGTGCTACTGATGACAATTTTCATCGCTCAGATTTGTGAGTTCAAACCTTTCTCGGGATTGACCCACTTGACGAAAGCTCTCGGAACATACGCCCTCCTGGCCTTACCTTGGGCAGCTTCTGTCATTACCATCCCTGCAATTACGACCTCGAGATCGGAACGCGTGGCGAAAACCCCTAATTCGAGCCTCCCTAGGATTTGTGTGCGACTCTACGATGACGCATATCTTATTTTCAAATCTCTTGACACGGCCGTTCCCCTGTTGATTGCTGTAGCACTCATAGTGGCGGCTGTTGTATTGAGGCGGCGGCGGTTCACGGGGGGATTATCCAGCGGCATGAAGGGTGAACTTCTTGATCGAGGGCTGGCAATCGACAACCATTTCGGATACACAGCAGCTGTCGTTGTGGTGCTATTCAGTGATTTGCCTGACGCGTTAAGGGTATTTGAAGTCTTCGATATTAATTTATTCCACAGGTAGGTCAATTTTTCATGAAGGTTTTTCAATTTTACCTTCGATGATGATGATCTAATATGAGTTTTAAAAAATGCACTTATCGTTTTCATCTGACTTCTTACTCCTACGGACGGTTAAAAACTTAAATAAATGATAATACAAATTATTTTGGAAGAAAGATGTGTGATATTTTTAATTATATGAAAATGTTGTTTAACATATTTTTATATGTAAATGACATTTTTTGTAAGGGGCGGGGGGGTGTGGGGGCAGGGTAAGTGTCTGAAAAGTTCAGTTTAATACGCTGTCGATCGATAAGTGGTGTTTTAAATTTATAATGGTATATAAAATCATTAGTTGTTTAGATCAGTGCTTTTCAAACTTTTTAGCATCGAGGTATTTTACCTGTACTGACGTGAAAGCAAAATGCATTTTATTTTACTTCCTGTGTTTTATTTTATGTGTTTATTGCCAAAAAATTAACATCTTCTTTAGGGTTTGTATAAAAGGTTTCACATGGAGGATTATAATTTTACTTTTCTGTACTTTCTTGATAACTTCTGCGGGCCGGTGGCGGATGGCCCACGGACCGGCACCGGCCCGCGGACCACCTCTTTGAGCAGCACTGGTTTAGATTGAGCTTTGCTTTAAAGAGATGTTTATCAGACATTGACGAGCATTTGTATTTCCAGATTGATTTACAGGGTCGTTTCCGTTTTGATGTCAGAGACTAAAGTCACCTTAAGTGTTCTCCCCTGGCTGTTGTTCCCAGACATCAGAGAGCGCATCAAGACCTGGAGACCGTGGCGCCGTGCCAGACCTGGCAGAGACCTGACAGTCGTCTTTAAAAAAGAAATCTCTTAGAATTCGGCGATTTACCTTGTGTGGCTTTGTTCCCAATTACTTAATAGCACATGTTATTTAATAGTGCTTGTTATTTAATAGCACTTGTTATTTAATATCACCTGTTATTTAATAGCCGTTGTTATTTAATAGCACTTGTTTTTTAATAGCACTTAATATTTCATGGTTTTTAAACTCACAATTACCAAACGAAAAATTCAATATAGCATGTGCGGCTTTGTTTTTTTAGTTACTTGAACAAAATGACAAACGATAAAATAAAATATACAACAAAGAGATAGTTGAATTCCTATTTTTCTAATTATAACCAATTCACAGAAAGTTCAAATTATATGCGCTTATGTAAATCGACATTTTAAATACGATATTGATTAATTCATTTTTAAAAAATTAAATAATTCTTCGAACTATTTCCTCTTGTCTTGACTTACAATCATTTCCGTATGTACCTTGCTTTTATCAGTGGAACATTTGCTCATTTAAAAGTAGATCTACGGCATGTTATAAACAACTTTATGTTGGGATTTTTAAAAAATATATATGCTTACCATTTAAAAGCAATACGTTTCATATATATATATATATAAAATTGTGTTTAATTTCTTGAAAGAATAGGGCTAATAAGCCGCAACAGGACACACATGGGGCCAAGGCAATGGGCTAATATGATGAGTGTGGTCCTCGTCTACTACGACAGACGAACAACAGCTATTAAATAGAAAGAAAATCTGTGTGTGCGGGAGATGTATCATTCAAACTCAGTAAGCCCATTCTTAGCCAATAAATGAAGGGCCACGATTCTATGGTTACAACTATACAGCTAGACTGTAGCCAGAAATCATAAAATCTGTGTAATAAAAGAAAAAAAGCTGTCGCCGTGTTTGATGAAGAACACTCTGTACATCCAATTAAAATTGTTTGGTATTTGACAGGGTCCATTTATTGTCCGTGAGACCCATCTGCGCTTCATAGGTAGGCAAACAGACAAGAGATTCGTCACGACTTTAAAAAAGGGAGAAATTTTTTGTTCGGTTTCCTAGCCTTCCTCTTGGATTCGACATCCTTGTGTCCATTAGTTTCGTAGCTTGATGTCCCTTCTGTAACAATAGGCACCAAGAAGCAGCGTCATTGGCTGATGCTTCCCTGGAGTCGGGCTCAACGGCACACGCTTTGAATGTAGATTTGCGCGTATTATAGTAACGCTTAGATTTTTGTGGGTACTGTAAGAATATGGACTTGAGATGTTTGAGGCAGGTATAATAAATTAATATATTACATCTAATGAAGACTCTTTTTAAATCCTTATACTAACTTCAACGTCTTGTCGTTACCTCTCTCTCTCTCTCTCTCTCTCTCTCTCTTTCTCTCTCTCTCTCTCTCTCTCTCTCTCTCTCTCTCTCTCTCTCTCTCTCTCTCTCTCTCTCTCTCTCTCTCTCTCTCTCTGTCGTGGTCCCGCCCGTGGAAAAAGAAAAGTAAAAAATGACCCATTTCCCATGATCCTATCGAGCTGAAATTTCGCACATAGACTTGTGTCACCGAACAATGCATTGCGTCAAAGTTTCAGATCGATCGAATGTACCGTAATTAAATTAATGAATTTTTAGTTTATTTCTATATAGCACGTGTTGCCGTCTGCTATAGTTGACCTCCACGGATCACTGGAGTTTCCCTCCAGCCCTCGATGTCACAGGGCTCTGTCACGGTCTGTCTCGCGGTGCGTATTATGTTGAACATAATCAATAATTTTAGTTATGTCTCATATATAAGGGATTTATAGTCAAAAACTTTGTTTTTGCGGGTTGTTTATTAAATCAATTATACTAACTTTACCGTGTTGTCTCTCTGTCTGTCAGTCTGTCGTAATCCCACCCGAGGAAAAACAAAAGTAAAAAATGACCCACTTCCTGTGATGTCATCGAGCTGAAATAGACATATACTTGTGTCACCTAACAATGTATTCTGTTTAAATTTCAAACCGATCTAAATGTACCGTAATCAAATTAATACTTACTACTTACATAAATGTACTTAAATTAATTTTTTTCCTCTTTCTGTTATTACATATCTAAGAGACTTTAATATGTTTTAGCTACAATACTACCACAAGACTGGTAAAATAAATAAAGTATTTTAAAAATCATTAAATATCACCAGATCATTTCAGTAGTTATCATGATTAGAAACTAGTTACCAACAATCTGAAATTTATATCGATAAATGTTTAATAAAATTGTAAATATTTAAAAACAAACACCAGGAGCAAGTTTAGATGACTCTGAGATTAAATAGTAAGAAATTTTTATTCTCCATGCCTGTATGAATATGCCATTTTTGCAGAGCAGAAAAATTTTACAATTACATTACGGATTATAAATTTTTATCTTTGATTTCTTTATGCCTTACAATGGTAAAACAATCATATTTGTTATACGTACAATTGTTAAGCTCAACCAAAATTGGGTTACTGTTTTAAGTGTGGTTGTATCAAATGGCTGTATGTTGAGGCACTTTTGTTCCTTGCATATGCACAAAAATTTACAAGCCATCACTGCTGGACTGATATTGCCAAGTTGAAAGATTTGGATTGAAAGGCTTAAGTACTAAAATAGAGGAGGGCTCTATTTAACATTTTTTTCTACAATTTGTAGAGAATTGATTAGAGTAATAGTAATAAGACCCAAAAAAAGATGAATATCTAATAAATAAGAATTTTAATAAATCTAAACAATTTGAAAGGGAAACAAGTAATCAATAATCAAAAGTGTTGCATTTAAATTAAACTAAAATAAATGTTTGTTTAAATAGGAGTTATTATTAAATAATCTGTTGTAGTGAATGTTTCTTGAAAAATTAGTAAGTTTATAAATCTATGTTTGATTTATACAAGTTATAACTAATAATTAAATTTACACATTACTTGTTCGTTTCAATTCTACATACATTTTGAATATAAATAGATATAATCATGCTTACTTCACTTGAGCACCTATATGCAAATGCAGTTGTAAAATTTATTTTTAAAAAATTATTGTTTTTAATGTGTCTTCCATTTAAATTTTGCCAATAAATTAATGTGAATAATCTTGTTTTTACATATAATAGTGTAAAGGTGTTTAGGACTTGAAAAAAAAATGTAAAAAAGTGAAAGCTACTGAGTGCAATATTTCATAAAAGTATATGTATGTTTTCATTTTCGGTTTTGGCTTTTAGCAATATATTTTGACAATCTTACATTTTCTAAAATTTAAAAAGAAAAATGTTATTAACTTTATTTCCTGCATTTTTCAAAGCAATAAAATAATATGTTTTTTATTTATAAATGAGCTCAATACAATATTATGACTAAATTTTAATGTCTGTTTTTTTTTACATATAATTTATTTATAAGCAAATAAAATAGATTAGCCCATGTTACCTTAAACTATTATAAATTGCTACTTGTTATTTATATTGTAAGTGCATGTGGATCATATTTGTCAGAGTATTTTGTAATATATGTGTATTGTACAATCACAAAGGAATTAAAGTTTTACAGAATAAGTAATTAGGACAGTTACATTTTCTTACAGTTTTATTTATATTTGAAAAGAATATGATGACATTCTATGTATACTGTATAAAATTTCAAGTGATAGTGATATGTCTAATACTAATAGTAATAGTAGGTTTTCATATTTATTATTTTTAAGTTATTAAAAAGTGAGAAATAAAATGGTTTATTTGCTAAGGGCCTTAAAAAAAGATGATTCAAAGTAGCTCTAGGTTTTACTTTTTATTTCGATTGTTATTTTTCTTGTACATGCACCATTAGAAACAGAAATATTATTTCATTCATTAATCATAGCAATACTATAAACAGTAAGTTGCATGTATTGGCCTGACATAATGTAATCAGAGGCGTCACTAAGGGGGGGGGGTGCAAACCACTTTGTTAATATTGATTCCAGGTATATAATTGTTAAAGGCATTTATTGCCTTATTAATTTTGGTTCCAGGTATTTATTTTTTGTTAAAGGTATTTATTGGTTTATTAATTTTAGTTCCGGGTTTTTATTTATTCATATTTTTAATTTTTTTTTAATTTAAAAAATGGGGAGGGGATGGGTAGCACTTAAAGTTACTTATTGCTTTTTTAATTTTGGTTCCTTATTCAATTTTTTTTGTTTATTTTATTTATTGCTTTATTAATTTTGGTTCCTTATCCAATTTTTTGTTTATGTTATTTATTGCTTAATTAATTTTGGTTCATTATCCAATTTTTTTGTTTATGATATTTATTGCTTTATCAATTTTGGTTCCTTATCAAAATTTTTTGCATGTTATTTATTACTTAATCCATTTTTGTTCCTTATCCGAATTTTTTTAAAATGTTATTTATTGCTTTATTAATTTTGGTTCCTTATCCAAATTTTTTGTTTATGTTATTTATTTCTTTATAATTTTGATTCCTTATCCAAATTTTTTGTTTACGTCATTTATTGCTTCAATAATTTTGGTTCCAGGAAATTTATTATTTTTTTCTTTTTTTTTAAATTAAAAAATAGTGCAAGGAGGGTAGCCTTAAAGGTATTTATTAATTTATTTAATTTTGACTCTACGTTATATAATATTGAAGTTCACACCATTTGAAATATCACACATTTAAGATAAATTAAAATAGAAAAGACAAAAGCAAACGAGTATCAATAATTGGAAATGTCTCTAGCTTTAATTATAATGAGAATCAAAGTACAATTGATTATTTATGATAGTAGTTTACAAGAGAACCGAAACAAATAATGCTTATAATTCATTACAATTTAGAAGAACTTTAAATGATTTTAATCAAGAATAAATTTAAATGCATACCAACTGTCTTTCTGTCATTTGAAAAATACCTGGGCTGTCAAGGTGAATGAATGTAGCAATTCAAGATGATTGAATGTAGCAATTCAAAATGAATGAATGTAGCATTTCAAGATAATTGAATGTAGCAATTCAAGATGAATGAATTTAGTAATTCAAAATGAATGAATGTAGTATTTCAAGATAATTGAATGTAGCAATTCAATATGAATGAATGTAGCATTTCAAGATATTTGAATGTAGCAATTTAAGATGAATGAATGTAGCATTTCAAGATATTTGAATGTAGCATTTCAAGATATTTGAATGTAGCATTTCAAGATAATTGAATGTAGCAATTCAAGATGAATGAATGTAGCATTTCAAGATATTTGAATGTAGCAATTGAATATGAATGAATGTAGCATTTCAAGATAGTTGAAATGTAGCAATTCAAGATGAATGAATGTAGCATTTCAAGATATTTGAATGTAGCAATTCAAGATGAATGAATGTAGCATTTCAAGATATTTGAATGTAGCATTTCAAGATATTTGAATGTAGCAATTCAAGATATTTGAATGTAGCATTTCAATATATTTGAATGTAGCATTTCAAGATATTTGAATGTAGCAATTCAAGATATTTGAATGTAGCAATTCAAGATATTTGAATGTAGCATTTCAAGATAATTGAATGTAGCAATTCAAGATGAATGAATGTAGCATTTCAAGATATTTGAATGTAGCAATTGAATATGAATGAATGTAGCATTTCAAGATAGTTGAAATGTAGCAATTCAAGATGAATGAATGTAGCATTTCAAGATATTTGAATGTAGCAATTCAAGATGAATGAATGTAGCATTTCAAGATATTTGAATGTAGCATTTCAAGATATTTGAATGTAGCAATTCAAGATATTTGAATGTAGCATTTCAAGATATTTGAATGTAGCATTTCAAGATAATTGAATGTAGCAATTCAAGATGAATGAATGTAGCATTTCAAGATATTTGAATGTAGCAATTGAATATGAATGAATGTAGCATTTCAAGATAGTTGAAATGTAGCAATTCAAGATGAATGAATGTAGCATTTCAAGATATTTGAATGTAGCAATTCAAGATGAATGAATGTAGCATTTCAAGATATTTGAATGTAGCATTTCAAGATATTTGAATGTAGCAATTCAAGATATTTGAATGTAGCATTTCAAGATATTTGAATGTAGCATTTCAAGATATTTGAATGTAGCAATTCAAGATATTTGAATGTAGCAATTCAAGATATTTGAATGTAGCATTTCAAGATATTTGAATGTAGCATTTCAAGATATTTGAATGTAGCAATTCAAGATGAATGAATTTAGTAATTCAAAATGAATGAATGTAGTATTTCAAGATAATTGAATGTAGCAATTCAATATGAATGAATGTAGCATTTCAAGATATTTGAATGTAGCAATTTAAGATGAATGAATGTAGCATTTCAAGATATTTGAATGTAGCATTTCAAGATATTTGAATGTAGCATTTCAAGATAATTGAATGTAGCAATTCAAGATGAATGAATGTAGCATTTCAAGATATTTGAATGTAGCAATTGAATATGAATGAATGTAGCATTTCAAGATAGTTGAAATGTAGCAATTCAAGATGAATGAATGTAGCATTTCAAGATATTTGAATGTAGCAATTCAAGATGAATGAATGTAGCATTTCAAGATATTTGAATGTAGCATTTCAAGATATTTGAATGTAGCAATTCAAGATATTTGAATGTAGCATTTCAAGATATTTGAATGTAGCATTTCAAGATATTTGAATGTAGCAATTCAAGATATTTGAATGTAGCAATTCAAGATATTTGAATGTAGCATTTCAAGATAATTGAATGTAGCAATTCAAGATGAATGAATGTAGCATTTCAAGATATTTGAATGTAGCAATTGAATATGAATGAATGTAGCATTTCAAGATAGTTGAAATGTAGCAATTCAAGATGAATGAATGTAGCATTTCAAGATATTTGAATGTAGCAATTCAAGATGAATGAATGTAGCATTTCAAGATATTTGAATGTAGCATTTCAAGATATTTGAATGTAGCAATTCAAGATATTTGAATGTAGCATTTCAAGATATTTGAATGTAGCATTTCAAGATAATTGAATGTAGCAATTCAAGATATTTGAATGTAGCAATTCAAGATATTTGAATGTAGCATTTCAAGATATTTGAATGTAGCATTTCAAGATATTTGAATGTAGCAATTCAAGATATTTGAATGTAGCAATTCAAGATATTTGAATGTAGCAATTCAAGATATTTGAATGTAGCAATTCAAGATATTTGAATGTAGCAATTCAAGATATTTGAATGTAGCAATTCAAGATATTTGAATGTAGCAATTCAAGATATTTGAATGTAGCAATTCAAGATATTTGAATGTAGCAATTCAAGATATTTGAATGTAGCAATTCAAGATATTTGAATGTAGCAATTCAAGATATTTGAATGTAGCAATTCAAGATATTTGAATGTAGCAATTCAAGATATTTGAATGTAGCATTTCAAGATAATTGAATGTAGCAATTCAAGATGAATGAATGTAGCATTTCAAGATATTTGAATGTAGCAATTGAATATGAATGAATGTAGCATTTCAAGATAGTTGAAATGTAGCAATTCAAGATGAATGAATGTAGCATTTCAAGATATTTGAATGTAGCAATTCAAGATGAATGAATGTAGCATTTCAAGATATTTGAATGTAGCATTTCAAGATATTTGAATGTAGCAATTCAAGATATTTGAATGTAGCATTTCAAGATATTTGAATGTAGCATTTCAAGATAATTGAATGTAGCAATTCAAGATATTTAAATGTAGCAATTCAAGATATTTGAATGTAGCATTTCAAGATATTTGAATGTAGCATTTCAAGATATTTGAATGTAGCAATTCAAGATATTTGAATGTAGCAATTCAAGATATTTGAATGTAGCAATTCAAGATATTTGAATGTAGCAATTCAAGATCCCCGGCCAGACGTTAAAGTTGATCAGCGTGGTGGCCAGACTCGACACATTACTCTGTACAGATGCCATTCACCTCAGCAAGGTCAAGGTTATATCTTATCTAAATGTTGAAAGTAAAATGATTGGTAAAGCAGTGAAACTAAAAGACATCAAGCATTGGAACATTTACCTGACACAATGCTCTATGTTTGAACATTTACCTGACACAATGCTCTATGTTTGAACATTTGCCAGCAATATGGTCGTGTCAGTGTCAGGTCTGGCGCAACGCCACGGTCTCCAGGTCTTGATCCGCTCTCTGATGTCCGGGAACAACAGCCAGGGGAGAAAACTCAAGTAGACTTTACTCTGTGCCAGAAAATACACGGTCGCCGCGAGGGTAAGTCTGAAATGAAAATGCGGTTGTCCTGAACATTGGCTTCATGTCCTCACTTGTAGCTATTGAAATGTAATTTAATGGACCACTGCATGCTATTTCAGATAAAATAAACAGTTACTTCTAAAATAACTTCTCTCCTTGAAAGGAACTTTCCCGAGCATTTATCTGTTCAAGAAAGTAATATACTCCAAACTAAATTTCTCCCAATTAGATGGGCATTTTTTTTTAAATTTAAAATTTTTATTTAAAAAACTGTTTGTAATTTTAAAGTCTCAGAATTCGTTTACGTTTTAAGAATAAAATTTAAAATCTGAATAAATATAAATTTCTAAGCTTTCGAGATAATTTTGAAGCAAAACATTAGCGGTTATCAAAATGATATTTATTTACGCTAAAAATCATATAGGAACCATTAAAATCTAAACTTGAAATCATTTTCTTTAACAACAAACAAAATGTCGTGAAAGATTTGCTCACGTATAGGCTGATAAGGTTTTTGAGGCCACTAAAATGCTCATCACATCCACCATCTCAATTGTGAACGTCAAGACTAAAGCCACTGCGTATCCAGAAACGTTATCCACTTTCGGCCCTCCGTCCAGAAGATGAACATGCGAGCCGCTGGACAATCCTCTCGCGAAACGCCGCCGCCTCATCAAAACAGCAGCCACCAGCATTGCTACAGCCGCCACCAGGGGAACAAACGTGTCCAGGGACTTGACGATACGATAAGCGTCGCCCGTCGCGAACACACAGTCGTCAAAAAGTGATACACTTCGGTTCCGCTGTCTGGCAAAATGCATAGAGTGCGTAATGGCAGGAACCGTCACAAATGACGCCAACCAAGGGAATACCAAGACGGCGTAGGATCCAATATTGACTGTCTTAAACTTGAATCCACCGCAAGCTTTGTAGTCGCATGTCTTCGTTAGGAAAGCAGCGACCATCAGCACAAGTGTCCAGTTGGAGATGAAGTCCTGAATTAAGTCGACGTGGTGGACAGCGGATAAGCCGTGGCAGGTGAATCTCGGGGTGGTCATAAATAAATCAAACACTTTCCTCTGGATCGGAAAGGCCACCGATGAGTTCAACAAGTGAAGAAAACAGAGGCTGCAGATGAGCTTATTGCGCAGGCGTGAGCGGATATCCTTTGACGTCAGAAGAGCCAGGAGCAGCCACAGGTTTGTTAAAATTCCAAGGGGGATTGCCAAGTAGTCTGCTGCTAAAGTGACGTCCAGTAGTGTATCACCATCGTAATCATCATACTCAAAACTTGAGGTATTTGTCCGGGCATTGGACATGTCTGTCAAGTTTTTAACTGCTTTCATTTTTTTACACTATTAAACCTGAAAATTAAAAAAAAACATATTTAAAAAATATATAATCAACTTTAAATGAACAAAGAAGGAAAAAAAAACTAAGAATAAAACAAAATCAGGTTCATAAATAAGTATTTATATTACCGAACTCAGTTTAAAACATTGACAGTCTTCACAAATGCCGATAATTTCTCAGCTCGTGTAATACAGTCAAATTCGGTCACATTACATTACCTCTCTAAAAATCGAACCTTATCTAACTTTATCTGTTACAGAAGCTCCTTCTAGTCAGAAGATTATTGCGCCCTACGCTTATCCATGTTTTATGTCTATTTTTTGTGTGTGCATTTTTATAAGAGTTTTTGAATGTTGATTGGGTTTTGGTTGATCGGTTCGATCCATTCCACCTCCGAATTTGAGACGGGAAGAACGACATTAGAGTATTTCTTTGTCTTGTCTTATCTATACAGACGCTCCTTCTATGCAGAAGATAGTTGCGTCCACAGACCATGACATATGATCTGTTTGGCAAGTGATGCAGCGCTCACAGGCCACGGCTTTGTGGGTTCCACGCATTACCCAGCCGCCTAACTACATGTAGTGTTAGGTACCCATTCGGAGCGGGGTGACTCAGGGACGCCCTAGGCCCCGGGAACAAACCCTTGCTTTCACCCGTGACCATCGGTACGACAGTCCAGTGCGCTGCCACTCGACCACCGCGTCCTCATACGGAATAAGAAAAGTGGTTTTCTCCCTAAGCCAATCTTTGTGTTGTATTTCCAAGTTAGAGTTAATAGCCTTATGTATAATAACTGCTTTGCTCTGTGTTCTTCAATCCTCTAGTGCAGTGCTTCTCAAACTTTTAGTATGGTGGACCGGCAGGAATTTTTTCATTGCACTAGGGACCGGCGCACTATTTGACCTGTACTGACGTCGTAGCGAAATGTAATTTTTTTATGTTATTTGTTTCATTTTATGTGCTTATTATAAGATTGACTTATTCTATAGTGTTATATATAACATTAATAGTCGCAAACGGAGAATTATAATTTTAGTTTCCTGTCCTTTCTTGATAACTTCTGCGGACTGGTGGCATCGGTCCGCGGACCACCACTTTGAGAAGCACCGCTCTAGTGCACTGGTAGCCAAACTGCGCCTCTGTTTTCACATTGCAGCTCGCGAACAATTTATCAAATTAAACAATTTCGTTTAAAATATGTATCATAAAATAAAACGAATTTTATTTTTCAAATTGACCGAAACAAAAGAATGAATATAATTTGGGCTTAAGCTGAATGAAGTAAAAGCAAGTTTGTTGAGCCAAAAGTCTCAAATGTTACAAGAGTAGATAATACTTTTTGCTTTCATATGGCAAAGAAGGTGTCAATTTTTATTAAATTGTGTAACTGTAACGCATATATCTCTTGAACATAAGGTTTGGCTTAAAACAATTGATATGTTTAAACAAGTAAATTCAAATTTAAAAGAAAAATTGTAAAGATAATCACAAAAATTAATTCGATGCTTCGATGCGGCTCTCAGCGATTTTTTTTATCATTAAAATGACTCTCAGTAACTAAATGTCTGGCCACCCCTGCTCTAGAGTTTCAAATTTTAATGATTTAACCAATCATTTCTATGCTCTCTATTCGTTGCTTGCAAGAACTATCACTACCTAACTATCACTACCTATCACTACCTAACTATCACTACCTAACTATCACTACCTAACTATCACTACCTAACTATCACTACCTATCACTACCTAACTATCACTACCTATCACTACCTAACTATCACTACCTAACTATCACTATACCTAACAGTTGACAAATGCAGCAAGGTGGCAAAGACGGGTATGGTTAATTTGTAGAGATTCTGGTCCGTCTAAAGTTACAAGTCCAATATACCCCGGAGTAGCACCGTCGAATTTGTTTGTTAACGTCACTAAATTATTATTTTAACGTTGGAGAACTCTATTATTAACGTTATTTACTTTGATGCATCACACGTATAAAAATACATTAAATAACAATCACTTTTTTTGTTCTAAAAACTATTTGAGAAATTAACTATTTTTACACTGTTAAAAATATTAATATTCTTAATTACATTTTTAAAAGTCACATTAAAAAACAACAATTTATTTTAAATCGAATCTTTTAAACCGTTGGGATAATTCACAATTTACTTAGCTATTAAACACACTTATCCATTGTAGTCTCTCAGTCTTTACAGAAGATTATTGCTTCCAAGATGTATCCATGGTTTATGCCTATTCTTTTATTATTATTTTTTTATTTTCTATTTTCTTTATTAATTTTTTATTTATTGCTTTTGAGTTTTAAATGTATGGTAATATGTCTGTTTTTCTGGCTTGTTTTAAGATAATTCATTCCAAACCCGGATGCCGAAAAGGAGAAGCAGGATTTGTGTTTGTTCTTGCGAATGGAACATACATTTTTTTGTGTGATACGTTTAGCAATTTTAATTATCAATTAACGTGAAAATATTTGTGTGAGATTTTAGACATATGAAATACTAGCTGGTGCTTAAAGTATAAATGATTCTTATATCTATCTATTTAAAATGCTACCTCACTTTGGTGAGACCTGTACTAGAATATGCATCTTCTGTATGGGACCCATCCACCAAAGAAAACATTGATAAACTAGAACAAATTCAAAAAAGAGCTGCCAGATTCATTACTGGAGAATATTCGAAACTGACAAGAATAACACCATTAGTTAAATCATTAAACCTTGAAACACTAGAGGATAGAAGAACCAAAAGCAAAGTAGTAATCATACATAAAGCAATTAATTCTAATTTAGAAATACAACACAAAGATAACTTAATACAACCCTCAGATAGACATAAGGATAAAAACACCTTTCTTATTCCGTATGCAAGAACAAACACATACAAGTTTTCCTTCTTCCCGTCCGGAATTCGGGCTTGGAATGGGTTGCCTGAAGAATCCAGGAAAACCAACACTTTATCAACATTTAAATCTCTAATAAAAATGCAGGACTAAACACAAACCATAGATAAGCGTAGGACGCAATAATCTTCTGTATAGAAGGAGCGTCTGTAAACAGATAAGATAAGATCTAGAGATCATTCAAATATAAGCGTAGGACGCTATAATCTTCAGCATTGGCGGGGCGTCTGTAAAAGATTATTTATAAAATGTGTGACAGCAATAAAGAACATTAGGAAGATAAGCAAAATTATGTCTAAAAAACGTTCATACTTACTTCTGGAGTATAGAGGCTGACTTCTAAATACCAAATTCTTCCAATATAAACGTGTAAGGATGCATGAGGGCTCGCTTGCAAATATGAAGTCGTACAATCAAGTTCCGAGCATTTGGTGACCGACATATAAGGTCAGAGTTCATTCAAGTGGGCGTGACAACTGTCTGTCTGCAGAAAATCGTTAGAAGGAAATGTAAGGTGATCGCAGTATCAATTATTTTTTTATACTGTTTCGTAACGACCATACAGCTGTAGTAATACAAAGGGTTGCCAACGTTTTTTATAGGACCCCACTAAGATCAACAGCAAAATATTAGGGCTGCGGAAATTGACGATTAATTTCTCGATTAAGCGTTAAACATTTTTATGATTGAAATTTTTTTAACGATTAATTGACCCACCAATTATGCACATACTGGAAGTCAAAAAGTAAAATATTTTGGCCAATAAATATAAACTAATTTCTGGACGATTACGCGAACATTTTGGTTTAAAACTATTGACTGACGTGAATGTTCACAATGTTGATAAAGGTTATTGTGTCCATTGAGAGAAATAGTTTGCCTACCATGCA